>ML359938.1:0-23316 GCA_005239505.1 Nicotiana paniculata | reverse complement strand
AACCAGGTCTAAGAGTACCTCAGAAGTGGCATGAGTTATTACACACCCTAGAGAACTATACTCTGAGATTGAAGTGGGATAAGGTGTTGTGGAAATTACCTAGGAGGGATGGATTAAAGTGAATACAGATGGAGCATCTAGAGGTAATCCAGGAAGGAGCTCGATTGGATTCTATTTGAGAAATGAGAAGGGTGATATATTGTATGCTGCTGGAAGGGAGATTTCAGAAGGTTCTAATAATGAAGCAGAGGCAATAGCTATTTTGGACGCATTGATATTATGCAAAGCACTCAACCATACACATATATGGCTTGAAACAGATTCACTCCTTATGAAGAACATAGTCGAAGGAAAATGGAAGCCACCCTGGTCTATTACTGACTTTGTTGAAGAGATTGGCAGTTTGGTGAATGAGGTAGAAATATAGGTTTCACACATATTTAGAGAAGGCAATAAATTGGCAGATTACTTATCCAACCATGCGCTTGATTGTGGGGACATAGAATGCTTTGAATTTGGGGATCTAGAACCTCAAGTAAGGAGGATAGTGAATGAGGGCAAGTTACAATGCCCACACATAAGAGTAAGAACTGTAAGGAGTTAGGAGGAGATAAAGGAACATCAGATCATGGAGTGGATGGTTTCAATGGCTTGAAGCTGCATGTCCTAAACTATAAGAAGGAGAGCATGGGGATCAAGTTTATTCCTAACCTGTTTTTCTTTTTTGCAGGAACAAAAACTGAAATATTGTTCTATTTCGAAAGGGATCTCCTTATGGTGGTATTAATGCTTGGCATTCATTCCATAGGAGGAACCTTAGACATGGACATTATCTAAGTAGAAAGGCATAACATGGTAAGATGTGGCTACAGAAATAACGAGCCCAGAAAGTATAAGAGAATTGGGCAGAGCAGGAGGAGGTGGAATTGTACAGTGCTGTCAAGTTGGACAACAGGATATCTAGGATGTGCTACTGCANGTACAAAAGAAAAGAAAGAAGATGGAGACACACTGGAAAAGAGAAACACTGGACAGTGGTTACAACACAGGACAAGAACTGGAGTTTCATGATGCTCAGATACTTGATGACAACAGTATGCATATATGGTTCAGGAACTTGGAGATAACTTTTGGTCATGTTGTACAAATCCGTAGGGAGGAGTACAAGATGACCTTTTTTTAACTAACATAATTTTCTTTTTTGCAGGAGACGATACTTTAAACATGCCCTACTCTAAGCCATACTCACATCTGGTGGTATTAGTACTTAGCACTCATTCCAATGTGAGGAAAGCTAGAGTAGGCACAAGCATGAGGGTAATTGAGATTATAAGCAAATACAAGATGCAATACATGGACAACTCTGCACAGAATGGTCAGTGTTGGTTAAAGAGAGAGCCAACACCAAGCAGTCCTGCATATCCTTGGACAACCAACACATGCGAGCAGTGTTCAGTACACGAGCAGTCGACTATTATGTTGGCATCAAATACTGGAACTATGTGAGCTAATCTGGAAGGTTTTCATAATGCAACAAGAATAAGTAGCACAATATCTATGAACTGGACAATTTATACAGTTTAATAGAGCAGGTGAGAGGAAGATTTCACGCAAGCAACGAGGTCGGGCAGTGCAAATGGGAAGTAAGCAGTTGATTGCCGCAAAGGGTATCTAAGTACATACTGGATCAATATACTGATATGCAATGCAGATCAACATCTGGATATGCAATGCAGACTTATTCACTGGATCTTACTTCACGCAATGGTTAGGAACTACACATGGATCGAGAAGCACACTTTGAGTGATTATCATGCCAATAAGGTTTACAGATTATATCTAGTTTTTATACAAATTTTAGATGCTAGTTCATAGTATTAGTATTTCAAGTTGTAATATCAAGTTTGGGATGCTCGAGCCCAAAGTTGATAATAGGAGCTATGTAGTAGACATAAATTATGGTTTTGCGCAGTGCAAGACGACATGCTACCTTGTTTTATTTTTTTCTATATATAAATAAAAACTAGCCCTAGGCACTGCCTAGTGGATTGCTTAAAAAAAACCCTAAAAAATACGCTCTCTAGCTCCTGGCGACTTTCTTGTGAGTCTTGGCACCCATGGCTGCTGCAATCTCTCCCCAGCATTTGGCTGTCGGAGAGACAAGTTTAAACACACTGGAAACAACCTCAAATATCAATCAAAAACAGTCATACGCTGATCAGTTTAAAAAAAAATATGTCGCAGTTTCGTCCAAATTCGATTTGATTCTTGTGAATATCGTTCATGGAGAACCAACCATTGAATTCACCATGGAGGAGGTTAACGAGTTCACCATCGAAGAAGGGATTCACCAAGCAGATTGGTAAGACCCTTTTCAGGATCTTCTCTACCCTGTCCTCTTCAAGAATGACTCTACCAAGAGACTTAAGTTCATTTGTCAAAGTTGTGAACCTTGTGTACATCTCTTGGATTGTCTCTCCTTCTTTCATAGTGAAGTTTTCATACTATGAGTATAGAAGAGTACCTCTTGATCTTTTTACCTGAGGTGTTCCTTCATGGGCTACTTGCAAGGTATCCCAGATTTCTTTGGCAGTGCTGTAGCTTTGGATTCTGCTATACTCGTCTGGACCTAGTCCACACACTAGCCACTTCTTGGCCTTTGCATTATTCTCCCAATTCTTAAGATCCTCTGCAGTGCAGTCAACTCTAGTCTTTGGTACATCTACACCTTCAGCAGTCTTCTTCATGGTAGCTAGAGGACCATCAGTGACTATGTCCCAGAGTTCATAGTCTTTTCCAATCAGGTGGTCCTTCATCCTGTTCTTCCACCAAGAGTAATACTGGCCATTGAAGAGTGGTGGCCTTGCAAACAATTGACCCTCCCAATTTCCAGGTGGTGCACTCATTTTGATCTTTTCCAAGGTGTTAGCCTTTTCAAGGATAACCTGCTCTGATACCAATTTTCAAGTAATGTCTCAATAGAAGAACCTGGTTCTTCTTGGTGTTCCAACTTCTACTGGTGCGGAATAATAAATACAGTAAAGTAAAAACATAGAGATTTATACGTGAAAAATACCTGACTCAAAAGGTGAAGAAACCACTACCTACTCCTCAGTAGGATTTTCCCAAACTCTTCACTACAACTCTGAGCCAAACGACATTTACAAAATAAACTCTTTTTTAAACCTAGGACTAACTCTTATCCCTTTTGTAGCAAACTAGCCACTAGCTAATTACGAAAAGCCTCAAGTTAACTCTAACTTGAACAGTGTGTACCTATTATAATTTCTTCTAATAAAGCTGAAAGATACAATATTAGATCACCTACTACAACCAACTAGACTGGAAAGTTAAACAGATAGAACAGGTTCTTCTAGCTGGTCAGTAGCCTTTGTGTCGCACAAGGATTCTTCTTGCAACATTTCTCTGGTAATTATTCTTTCAGTTCTTGCTTCAATTTTGTCTTTGTGCGAATGATTCTTCAATAGGAATACTTCAACATTATATAGCGCCAGAAGTTGAGATATTCTTGTTTAGTTCTAATGCAACTCTTCCTTGGTGGAAGAGTTTGTGTTTATCTCAACTTCCTTCCTTTGTTTCTATCCTTGCTGAACTGAAGCTCTAACCTCTTATCAATTTGCAACCTTTTCGCATTAGGAGACAACCTCTTAGTTCATGGATAATTCACAGATCATGTTTATTTCCTGTGCATGTACGGTTCTTGTGCCAATTGGTTCGTTCGAGAAGTTTGCCCTGATGGACCTGGTTCAACTGGGTAGGCATTTGTCAATCTTCAAAGCCATACAGTGACTTGGGTCAACAAATTCCATTATAGTTCCTTGGAAGGATGGATCATATATTTGGAGGAAGATGTTGGAGTGTAGAGACATTGTGGAGCATCATATTATATGGAAACTAAGAATGGGATATTCCTTTTTTTGGTTTAATAATTGGACAGGTTTGGACTCTTTATACTTTGTCACATCACCACAATTCTTTTGCGATGCAACAATTCATAATGTTAGGATGTGCTGATGCAAGGATGATGGAATGAAGTGAAGATGAAAGAAATTCTACCTGATGATTTGGTTGAACATATTCTGGATAATATTCCTTGCCCTAGTAGGGATGAGGAGTTAGACAGCCTATTTGGATTTTAGATACTAGAGGTAATTTCAGTGTTAAAACAGCATGGGATTATCTAAGAAGGAGAAGAGATACCGCCATTACATATTCTAATATGTGGGTGAAAGGGTTGCGGTTCAAAATTTCTTTCTTCATGTGGAAGTTGTGGAAAGGTAAATTACCTCTTGATGATGCATTGAGAATAATGGGGTATTTTATGCCATCAAAATGTTGGTGTTGTGTGATGCCAAGTGAAGAATCAGTAGGGCATGTGTTCTTTAGATCTTTCACTGCCACAAAAGTTTGGTCATACTTCTTCTCATATGCTAGTATGACTTTGGAGGGGTTAAACTTGCATTAAGCTATTGTAAAGTGTTGTACAGTAAAAGTAATCCGTAGACTAAAGCCTATCTTTCAATCTTTACCTAGTATTATTGTATGGGAGCTATGGAAAAGGAGAAATAGCAATAAGCACGGAGAACTAGTGACTACTAATCGAATGGTGTATCAAGTTTGTACTACTGTCCAGTCACTTATCAAGTTGAGGAAGCCAGGGATTGCACAAGTGCCATTTAGATGGCCAGATATATTGAAGATGATGGAAAACTAAACCCCAACATTGAAGGTTAACAAGGTGTTATGGGAGTTACCTATGCATGGATGGACAAAAAGCAATACTGATGGGGCTTCAAGGGGTAATCTAGGTAGGAGTTCGATTGGATTTTGCTTGCGGAATGAGGAAGGAGATCTGATATATGCGTGTGGAAAGGAGATACAAGAGGTGAAAAATACACAAGCGGAAGCTATGGCAATACTGGAGGCACTAAAATATTGCATGGATAAGGGAATATCTAACATATGGATGCAAACAGATTCTATGCTACTCAAGAATGTAATTGAAGGAGTCTGGAAGCCACCTTGGGCTATTGAGGAAGAAGTGGAGGAAATAAGGAATATTATGATCATGTGTAGTGGTAGAATATCACATATTTATCGAGAAGGGAATTAACTAGCAGACCATCTGGCGAACTATGCTCTTGATCAAGAATCTATAGAATGTCATTCTTTCCATCATCTTGATACACAAGGCAGGAGGTTAATGAGTGGAGACAAACTTCAATGTCCATATTTGAGAGTCAAGGTGTCGAGGCAGTAGAAGGAGAGAAGAAAGCAGAGGCAAAGGGTGAGGTGATGAATCTGGAATTTTGGCAGGATCAACATCATCAAGTCCACGAGGAGGAGATGATGTTGATCATATTTTTCACTAACATTGGCTTCTTTTTTGCAGGAAACGCTACTGTCCTCATGCCTTGTCATTTAATAAAACTTCTATGGGTGGTATTAGCACCATGTGCTCATTCCCTTGAAGGAGGAAAGATGACATGCACAAGCATGGGAAGGCAACTATGGAAGATTTATAGATCATGCATTTCCATACTTTGGTATTGGAGTTTCAATAAGGGAAATATGGCTCATATAAGGAACAAATCTCCAATACACTTATCTCATACAATGGATCAACTACCACAACATGCAAAGGATTTATCATAAGACAAAGGGACAGTACACAACTATGGACACAAAGTTGAAATGTCCAGTTTTTCAGCAGGTATCTATTGGGTCATATACACGGATAAGTTGGAAGCATCAAAGGATACCACCCACGCATATCTATACTACATGACATCTAAGGAAGATTCTTGAGCAATGATGACAACCAATTGTTAATAGAGGAAGCCCATAATTGTATTAAAAACAGTGCATTGACAATGAGATGGGCAGCGCACTGTTTTCTGATTATGGTACGAACTTCCCATCCTTCTTTATGGCTAGTAGAGTGCATAGTACCCGTTTTGATGACTGGAAATGCGAAACTAGTGTTGGATTAAGGATTTCTAGGCAACGAAGAAATAACAGCAAACAAAATAGATTGTCTATGCGTGCAATTTATTGGCAGTGGCTATTTTTCAATTGGCTATAGATACAACTCACGTTATATGCAGCAGATTATGATGATAGTAGGGCTAGTTCTTAGACATAATTGCTACAATAGACCTCTTGTGATATCAATGTTGGACATAATCTCAACATCGATAATAGGTACTATGTAGTTTTCAATGTTTAGACAACATGTACTACCACTATTGAGATTCTCACTCAATTTTGGTAATAGGTTCCATGTAGTTTTCAAATTTTATTGCCTTCATACTTTAGATTCTCCGAACAAATTGTTTTCTATTATATATATATATATATATAAAAAAAAAACTAGCCCTAGACAATGCCTAGTGGATTGCCAAAAAAATAAAAAAAATCCTAAACTGCCAGTTGTGAGAATGATCGACATGTGGCAGTTTTAAATCAAAAACAGTAGCAGATTATCGCAAGCAGTCCAAAACACCAACAACATAACATAATTGTTCCAGTTGTTAGCTCGGAGGAAAGAAAGCTACTGGATGCGACGGTAAGTTCCAAGTCTACAAATCTGTTTAGTCACACCTCACTTAGCACAGGTCGTGTGAACAGAAGTAGGAATAAAATTCAAGACAAATCAACACAGCAAAACAAGTCAATGGTGGTAATATACAATATGGAAATGCATTGACGACACAAGTTTTGGATCAAGATATGCTATATCAAGTGAGTGTGGCCAGAGATACGTATGAAGAAGGGGGGAAGATGATATTTTAAATCAATACCGGACAGAGGAAACAAGAAGAGGTGATTTATCACCTATGCATAGCGGCAAAAAAAAGAAAATCCATACAAGAGAAAAAAATTGGGACGGCAAGGTGAGTGAAGAAGCGAACATAAGGAGACTTCCAATGAAAGTTTCCAAACAAAAACAAGTTTTTCCAACTACATCAACAAAATTCAATCGGCCAAAAAAGAAAGCATGAATTTTGAAGACACTTTGAAGAGGGTTGAGGATGAAGACAAGCGTACTCAAGTTGAAGATTTCACAAGTTTAGAGAAGAAAGAGCAACAATATTATTTTTACATCTTTTTATTTTATCACCACATTAGCATAGTCCTGTGTAATATCATCATAGAGTACGTTATAAACTCTGTGATGATCATAGAATACCTAGTACTTTTTAGTTCTTTCTTTTTACATGCATGTTAGTAGTTAAGGCTATTTTATGCCTCGATAGGATTAGTAAGGTAAGGTTTAGCCCAGTAGTGCTTGCCCAGGTCCTATGCCTTTGGGAAAATACCTAAGTGGATATGAGATTATATGCCATTGTGAGACTTTGGCGGCAGCTACACCATGATACTCCACATGAGGCTTCCATATAAGGCATTGTAAGGCGCAGAGGAGTGATTATATAGCCAAGGCACAGAGGCAACACTACTGGTGATATTGTCCCCTTTATTTGTACTATTCCTATGTGGTTCTTTTTTTGCTTTTTATTATTAATAAAACTAGCCTAGTGAATTTTCTTTTAAAAAAACCCTACACACTTAGGTAGGATTGGCTCAGATCATAGACCTATGCTTCTAAAGTGTGATATTGAAACGACCCCAATAAGGAAAACATTCCTTTTCTTGAATTTCTAGGCCAAGCATGAGACGTTTAAGGATGTGGTTAAACGGAATTGGAATGTTGACTTTCATGCTAATCCATTTGTGATGTTCAATGCTAAATTGAAGAAGTTGAAGAAGGATCTAACTACATGGAGTAAAGCTACATATGGGGATATTTTCCAAAGACTGGATAGCTTAGAAGAAGTGGTGAAGGTACATGCGGATCAATTTTGATGTTTTATACGTCAATACCACACAAGAGGGGGGGTGATTTGTGTGGAGTCCAATTTTCGTGTGTTGTCTTTATAGAAGGACCTGGTTATTCTATGTTTTTTAACTCGTACTGTTACGGAATAATAAATGCAGAGAATTAAAGAACACAAAGATTTTTATGTGGAAAACACCCGGCTCAAAAGGTGAAAAAACCACGACCTACTACTCAGTAGGATTTTCTCCAAACACTTCACTACAACTCTGAGCCAACAGCATTTACAAAATAAACTCTTTTGTAACCCTAAGGACTAACTCTAACCCTTATAACAACACGCCACAGGCTGTTGTGACTACGTCAAGTTAAATCTAACTTGAATGACACAACTCAAGTACCTAGTACAATTTTCTTCTAAGAAAAAGCTGAAAGGTACAATTTATAATCACTTACTACAAATAAACTAGACTAAAAGACAACAGATGGAACTAGTTCTTCTAGATGGTTCAAGTAGCTCCAGATTCGCACTCTCCAATTTGGGTCGAGCTGCTTGCAAAATTTCTTCACGAATTTTGCTCTCAATTCTTGATAATTTTCTGCTTTTGTGCGTCTATATACAATAATAACAATCTGCAATTTATAGGAGTTAGTAGATAAGGATTTAGCTAGAATACTAATGAAACTCTTCCTTGGTGGAAGAGTTCTAGTAAAACTCAACTCCTAAATCCTTCCTTATCTTACATTCTATTCTTATTGAATAAGGAGTCCTTCTCCAATTTTGTTTTTCCCATCTTTTCTATTAGAAGGTATCTCAATTTTACCATAATACATTTATCTCATGCATGTGCATCTCATGTTCCTTTAACTCTGTTGGTCTATGTCACCTGTGATGGACTTGGTTCATCTCGGAGTTCCTTTGTCAATCTTCAAAACTATTTCCTTTCTTGGGCCAACAAATTCCCCCTTTTTGATGATGACAAACTTTGTGCTTCAGGCCTGTTTCATCTTAGTCCAACATTGACACATATAAGAGTATTAAGCATTTATCACAAAGAACCAGGTTCATTAGGTTATAAATATCACATGTTCACAGCACAACCTATCTTTCCCCTTTTGGCATCATCGAAAAACTGCAAAAACAATTGTGTGAATCCCAGATTTTAACGCTTACTCGTGGCCATTTGGGCAACTGCATATTCAATCATGGATTAATCATCAATAATTAACTAAGAATTCAAAATATCAAAAAATAGAGATACTAAGTCAGAGCAAAAAGCATTATATTTAAATGATAGTGCGAATACGATTCTGCCACAATCAATAAAATAAAACAAAAACAGTTAAAACATGAGCAACAAACAAAAATTCTGAATCTGGGTCACTGAAAGTTCTAGGCAGGCTAGGAAATTAAGGCTTGGAAAAACTGCAGACCTGGTTCATTTAGCCAAGATGGATGGTTCAGCAGACTTAGAAACAGATGAAGACTTCTTTGAGAAAGTCTTGGCTTTCTTGGGCTTAGGGGTCTGAACCTCTACCTCTGCCACTTTTTCACTTTGATGGACCAGGTCCATCTCATCCACTTCAACAGCCTCAATAGGCTCAACAACCTTTTCTTTCCCATTTCCACTCTTTTCTTCTTACTCTCCTCTAAAAGCTCTCTTCAACTCGTCCTCACTTTTCTTTGCCTTGCTCCTTGTAGTTCTTCCTCTTGGAAGAGAAATATTAGAAGTCTCAAAAGGAGCAACTTTTCTTTTCTTACTTTCTCTTGTTGTTCCAGATGTTTGAGCTTTAGGAGTTCTTTTCTTCTTTGGATTGTAATTATCGCCTAAAATCCAGATCCGCCAGGGTTTCCTAAGTAGATGAACAAGGTTCATATGTACCTTTCCTAAATTTACTAACCCTCTAGTGGTTTCTCCTGATTCACTTCCCCCTACGTTCTTGCTAGTTTATTCCTCATTTTCTGGCTCAGCTCCACAAATAGCCATTCTAAAAGATTCAGAGGTGGGTGAAGAATCAACAACTTCTTTCCCTTTTTCCTTTCTCATTACTCCGTACTCCCTCATTCTCATTTTTTAATTTAATTTTTACCACTTATTCTTATTGTTTTCGGCAACTCCACATTTATTACAGACCTAACCAGTATGAACCTATTTTCTAAGTTTTTCAGCAACATCAGAGATGACCTCAGAAGAAGGACTTGGGACAGATGTTACCTGAGTCATCGAAAATTTGGGAATGGTTTTATAAGGGAAGGGATGTCTTGAATGAACTTTTAGTTTTGAATTGACGGTTAAGGCTTCCCTAGAATTTAGACATTTTAATTTGGTGAGGATTCTTGTTGAAACAGAACTAGCTCAAAGTCAAATGGATAGGATTTGAAAAGATTTTGAGTTTGGGTAGAGTTCTGGTCATGATTTAATTATTAGTATTTCAAAGTGTGCAGAGTGTAGAACACATACCTCACCTTTCAGATGAACCAGCACGATGAACCGGGTTCATCATTTCAGAATCCTCTTGATCAAGCCTCAATTTGCAAAGATAGAAAAAAATTCATTTGTGATCAGTGAGTCATATCAAAACATGGCATAAGAGTATACTTTTTACAGTATGAGACTGAGCAATTGTTAATCTGATTATTTACACCCGTTTCTGACTTTTCTAGACAAATTTTTACACCCGTTTCTGACTTTTCTAGACAAATTTTTTCTTTGTCTTTATTTTTTTTAATCTATTTACATTCTGAATTGGTTCAATTAAGTGATCTTAACCATCCCTAATAGTAACCTATTCCTTTCAAGCTGTTCTCTACTCAGTACTTTTGTAAAGATATCTGCATGGTTTCACAACCAACTAGTTACTCCTTGATGTTCCTTCATTGCTTTGTTGATGTGGAACAGGTTCAGGTATAGGTTCCAACGATGTTTTGGAAATTATTTTGTTCTATTCCCCCGTCATGTTGACCGGGATAGATGAACCTGTTCTATCACCTGTTCTTTCCTCCAGTGTTGCTTTAGTTTGGACTGAGTTTCTGACCAGCCCAATTTCTTCATCATCTTGTTCATTACCAACCCCAGTGATTTCACCTTTCTTTCCATTTCCAAAGGAGACATTTCCTCCTTTGAGGTCCTCAAGTGAAAGGAACTAGTCCTTGTTGCCAGTCATGTGTTTTGAGCAGCCACTATCCATGTACCATATTTGGCTACTACCTTTCACTTGAATCTACAAAAGAAAATCAGGGGTTAGTCTTAGGAACCCAAACTAGTTTGGGTCCCTTTCTATAAGCAAAAGGATGAATTAAATTCTTTTTAGCCAAACTTGGTAGCCAATTCTTCCCTCGAATAAAACTTTTGTTCTTTTGACTGGCCTTTTCTTTTAGATTACATTCACTTTTAAATTGACAAGTCTTACCACAGTGAGTAAAAATCTTGTTCTCAGGAAGAGTGAGGTACTTGATTTTAGGATCCCACTTAGGTAGCGGATTCCCAAAGCCAAGTCCTCTTTTATTGCTACTATGATGTTCCCGTAGCCATGTCAAAGCATCAGAGGACCTGTTCCATTTGCTAGTTCTATCTAGTTCATGCTTGTCCTTGCTTAGATCCTCCTTAAGGACTCTTATCTACTTATCTCTTTTGTATAACTCGTCTTTTATTTTTCCTAGGTTTTCTTCTAATGTGAGTTGTATGTGATCAACTTTGTTTTTACCTGTTCCTAATTTCAGTTTTAGATTTTCAGATCTTAGCTCTAGGACAATGGTGTCAAGTTCATGAACCTGGTTCTTTAACTCAGCATTTTTACTATCACTTTCTCTAGCCCTAAGTTCCAGATTTTTGTACTTAGCTTTCGAAATCACACACTCCTTAGACAGTTGTTTCTTTTCATTGTTTAGATCCTTACATTCATTAATGAAACCCAGGAGTAACTCATATAACCTTTCTTTAGACAAAAATTTAATCTTGTCTTTGAGATGAATTATACTTACCTCAGATTCCTCACCGGATTCTCCAATTGCCATAAGGGCTTGTTCATCTCCATCTTCATCATCTGACTCCTCATCTGAACTTTCACCCTAAGCAGCAACCATTGGCTTTGTTGATATTCTGTTTTTCTTGGGTTGAACCTATTCCTTCTTCCTGTTCCTTTGTTCAGCCTTTTCTTTCTTCCATTCAATTTCCCATTGAGGGTAGTTTTTGATGTGGTGATCAGTCTTGCCACACTTGTAACGCCCCTCATTGGTTTGGTTTTCAGGAACCCTTGGTTTTTTGTAGCTTCCACTTCTTGAAGGAACCTTTGATCTCATTAGGTACTTCTTGAAGTCCTTTGTGATCATGGTTATTTCATCCTCCTCCAGATCAGCTTCTTCAGTGATTCTGAATGCCAAACTCCTTTCCTTCTTGGGAAAATCCATCTTCATAGTCCTCCTTCTAAGTTCATAGGCAGCGAGATTTCCAATCAGCTCATCCAGCTTAAGAGTTGCAATGTTCTTAGATTCCTGAATGGCTGTAATTTTGCTTTCCCAAGAGACTGGCAAGACACTTGTCAGAATCTTTTCAACCTTGTCTTCTTCAAGAATGACCCTTCCAAGAAACTTGATTTCATTGGTCAGTGTTGTGAAAATTATATACATCTCTTGGATGGTCTCTCCTTCCTTCATGGTGAAATTCTCATATTGAGAATATTAGAGTTCCTCTTGACCTCTTCACTTGAGGTGTTCTTTCATGAGTCACTTGCAAAGTGTCCCAAATTTCTTTGGCAGTGGTGCAGCTTTGAATTCTGCTATACTCGTCTGGATCGAGTCAAAACACAAGCCACTTCTTGGCCTTAGCATTTTTCTCCCACTTTCTCAAATCCCCAGCAGTGTAGTCAGCTCTAGTTTTTGGCACATCTACTCCTTCAGCAGTCTTCGTCATGGTGGCTAAAGGACCGTCAGTGACTATGTCCCATAGTTCATAGTCTTCTCAAATTAAGTGATCCTTCATCATATTCTTCCACCGGGAGTAGTGCTGGACATTGAAGAGCGAAGGCCTAACAGTTGATTATCCTTCTCAGTTCCTAGGTGGTGCACTCATATTTATATTTTAATAAGGTGTTAGCCTCTTCAAGGATAACCTGCTCTGATGCCAATTGATGTTTTATACTTTAATACCACACAAGAGGGGAGGGGCGGTGATTTGTGTGGAGTCCAATTCTCGAGTGTTGTCGTTATAAAAGGACCTGGTTCTTCTATGTGCTCCAACTCGTACTTTTGCGGAATAATAAATGCAGAGAAGTAAAGAACACGGAGATTTTTACGTGAAAAACACCCGGCTCAAAAGGTGAAAAAACCACGACCTACTACTCAGTAGGATTTTCTTCAAACACTTCACTACAACTCTGAGCCAACAGCATTTACAAAATAAACTCTTTTGTAAACCTAAGGATTAACTCTAACCCTTATAACAACACGCCACGGGCTGTTGTGACTACGTCAAGTTAAATCTAACTTGAATGATACAACTCAAGTACCTAGTACAATTTGCTTCTAAGAAAAAGCTGAAAGGTACAATTTGTAATCACCTACTACAAATAAACTAGACTAAAAGACAACATATGGAACTGGTTCTTCTATATGGTTCAAGTAGCTCCAGATTCGCACTCTCCAATTTGGGTCGAACTGCTTGCAAAATTTCTTCACGAATTTTGCTCTCAATTCTTGATAATTTTCTTCTTGTGTGCGTCTATATACAATAAGAACAATCTGCAATTTATATGAGTTAGTAGATAAGGATTTAACTAGAATCCTAATGCAACTCCTCCTTGGTGGAAGAGTTCTAGTCAAATTCAACTCCTAAATCCTTCCTTATCTTACATTCTATTCTTATTGAATAAGGAGTCCTTCTCCAATTTTGTTTTTTCAATCTTTTCTATCAGACGATATCTCAATTTTACCATAATATATTTATCTCATGCATGTGCATTTCATGTGCCTTTAACTCTGTTGGTCTATGTCACCTGTGATGGACCTGGTTCATCTCGGAGTTCCTTTGTCAATCTTCAAAACTATTTCCTTTCTTGGGCCAACAAACTTGAATCTTTTCCTACAAAAGAAAAAAGGCAAAGATTGCATAGGGTACAAGCTGACATGATCAAATATTTGGAAATTGAAGAGAAGTTTTTGAAGCAAAAGGCAGGGATGCAATGGTTTAAAGAGGGGGATGGAAACACAAAAAATTTTCATGCTCATGTGAAAGGGAGACGGAAGCGGCTCCAACTCAAAAGGATCTAAAATAGTGCTGGAATTTGGGTTGAAGAAGATGAAGATATAGCTAAGGAGGCAGTGAACTTTTTCAAGGATCAATTTTCTGAAAATTCAATCCTATCAGATTTTAGGATCCTTGGTTATGTTCCAAATTTGATTGAGAATGGGCAGAATGAAGAATTGATGAAGCATCCAACTAAAGAGGAGGTGAAACAAGCAGTATATGGGCTTAATGGGGATAGTACAAGAGGTCGTGATGGGTTTTCTGAATGTTTTTACCATGCTTGTTGGGACATTATTTGAGATGACATCTTTGACATCGTTAGAGCATTCTTTAATGGGCATGAAATTCCCAAATGCATTACTCATACTAACCTTGTCATATTGCCTAAGAAGACGGAGGTGATTATTTTTTCAGATATGAGGCCTATAAGCCATAGCAACTTCTCCAATAAAATCATTTCAAGGGTTATCCATGAAAAGTTAGTAGGTCTTCTACCTAACACAATATCTGAGGAGCAAGCTGGCTTTGTGAAGGGAAGGAGTATTGTTGAGAATGTGTTGCTGACACAGGAGATTATAACTGACATTAGGTTAAGGACTAAATCTGGACCTAATGTAGTTATAAAGCTTGACATGACAAAGGCATGTGATAGGCTTTTATGGCTATTCTTGACTATGGTGTTGAGGAAAATGGGGTTTGATGAGAGATTTTAGGGTTGGCATTTGGGGTTGTTTCAAACAATTGGTATTCAGTGCTTATAAATGTCCAATCCCATGGTTTCTTTAAATCAACTAGAGGTGTGAAGCAAGGGGACCCCCACTCCCCTACATTGTTTATCTTGGCAACTGAGGCTTTGCCAAGAGGTTTGAATGCCTTGAATTTGAATCTACACTTTTGTGGTTTTGGTTTGCCAAACTGGAATCCCAAAATCAATCACTTGGCATATGTGGATGATACTAACATATTCTCCTACTCAGATGCAACCTCTCTTGAGCTAATTATGCAAGTGTTAGGGGCTTATGAGGCTGCTTCTGGGCAGATGGTTAACAAGGGTAAGTCTGCCTTGTATATGCATCATTTGGTGGATTTAGAGGTGGTTAGAAAAGTGAAAGAGTGACTGTAATTGAAAGAAAAGAATTCCTATTTACATATTTGGGCTAGAAAGAGATTACAAAAATCTAATCACTAATGTGATGGATAAGTTACAAGGTTGGAAAGGGAAGATGTTATCAATTGGAGGTAGGGCTATTTTGATCTCTCATGTACTCCAAAGCATGCCCATTCATTTGTTATCAAGTGTGAATCCTCCTTATTATGTCATCAACAACCTACACAAGATATTTGCTCAATTTTTTTGGATTAGTACAATTGGAGGTACTAGTAAGCATTGGGCGTCATGTAACTCATTATGTATGCCTTGTGGTGAGGGAGGTATTGGCTTTAGACCTCTACATGATGTATCAAAGGACCTCTTTTCTAAATTATTGTAGAACTATAGGACAAATTGAAGCTTGTGGAGTTCTTTCATGAGCCAAAAATATTGCAAGAAACTCAATTCTGTGATTGTACCATGGAGGAAAGGGTCTCATATTTGGAGAAAAATGATTGAATGTAGGGAGGACATTGAAAATCAAATTATATGGCACCCTAAGATGGGATCATCTAGCTTTTGGTTTGATAACTGAACGGGACTTGGGGCTCTTTACTTTCTTGTGCCACAAGAATTTGGAATAGATGAAACTATACACAATATTTATGATGTGGTGGAGGATGGGATGTGGAAAGTGGAGAAGATACTGGAGGCTTTACCTTTGGAGTTTGCTACTCATATACTGGAAACAATGAGGCCTCCATTAATGGAGAATGTGGTGGATGTGCCATACTGCATGCTTGAACCTAGGGGGAAGTTTAGTGTGAAATCAGCATGGGAGTATTTGAGGAGAAAGAGTGATCTTAGAATTTCTTACAAAATGATGTGGGTGAAGGGGTTAGGCTATTCTATTCCATCAAGATGTTGGTGTTGTAGTGAGCCCAAGGAATAAACATTGATTCACTTGTTCTTCACCTCACATGTTGCCAAGGTGGTGTGGAAATACTTTCTTTCTAGGGATGGAATTAGGGTGGAAGGCCTAACAATGCATCAAGCAATTACTAAGTGTTGGACAGCTCAAGTAGTTCCAAGAATCAAACCAATTATGCAAGAACTACCTTCTTGAATTGTGTGGGAGTTGTGGAAAAGAAGGAATAGCTACAAGTTTGGGGAGGCAGTATCAATAAGTAAGGTAATTTACCAAGTTTCTTCCTCTTTGCAAGCTCTTGTTAAAGTTAGGAAACCTTGCCTCTCATATGTTCCCCACAAATGGCATGAGTTACTAGACATGCTGGAGAAGTACACCCCTAGGTTGAAGTTTCAAAAGGTAATTTGGGAGACGCCTAGAGAGGGGTGGTTGAAGGTGAACACTGATGGTGCATCAAGGGGGAATCCTGGCAGGAGTTCAATAGGATTTTGCATTAGGGATGAGTTTGGAGATATGGTATATGCATTGGGCAAGGAGATCACTGAGACAACAAATTCACTGGCTGAAGCAGATGCAATTTTAGAAGCCTTGAAGGTATGTGATGAACGGTGTTTTAATAATGCGTGGCTTCAAACTAACTCATTATTGTTGAAAAATGTCATTGAGAGGGAGTGGAAGCCTCCTTGGAGTATAACAGCTCAGGTGGAGGAGATTTGGCAGCTCATGGGGAGGGGTTATTACAAAGTGACTCATGTGTTTAGGGAAGGAAAAAAATTGGCTGATCACTTTGCCAATTATGCCCTGGATATGAGGCTAATTGAATGCCATGGGTTTTGGAATCTGGATGTGCAAGGGAGGAAAATAGTGAACGAAGGCAAATTACGATGGCCATACTTGAGGGTGAAAGTAGCAAGAAATTAAGGAGTAAGGAGGAAAAGCAAATCAGGGGCAAGGAGACATCTCTCAAACATCATGTACAAATCCTTGGGGAGGAGTACAAGGTGTTTATATTTTTCACTAACATTGTGTTTTTTTGCAGGAAGCGTCATTGTACCCATATCCTATCACCAACTACGACTTCTATGGGTGGTATTAGTATTATGTACTCAATCCCTTGAAGAAGGAAAGGTGGTAGGCACAAGTATGAGAATAGCCTACTGGAAAGTGGCAAAGGGTTACTTGAACAAACAATGGAGTTTGCAAAGTATTGTGGAACAGTTTGGGGCTCATAGGATCTGATTCTTGATGCAAGACAAGTCAACATCGCGTGTAAAGTCACCTAGGACAACGGATTTCACAGGTTACAAAGGGACAACACGTGAATATGGAGTCCAAACCTACATCGCTGGAAGGACAACTCTCAAGCTATGTCTCGTGTGGATGAGGAATACGTGTTGCCACAGTACAAGATGGGGTAACACCCTGATATGGCACGACAATACACTCCATCATGAAGATATCCAACCAATGGGGGCAAGAAATACTCAACGGAAGGCTACCAAAATTGATTACAAACATAGTGCACTATATTGTAATTATACTGTTTTGTGCTACTTGACTGTCAGTTTTAGTATTGGAAAATACGCCTTCATGGGTTAGTAGAGCAATTACAAGGGACAAAAAATAGGCACTTTGCATACAAATGGAGCTATTGGATGATGCAAAATGGATGGCAATTCAACATCACTAGGCAGGATCAAGGACTGCAAGGATCATAGTTAGTTTGTCTTAGACTACTTTTAATTTTAGGCTTTTGCTTTTTAACTATAGTTAATCAGTGTGTAATATCAAATTTTGGGTACTTCATACTCAAATTTGATAACAGGATTTACGTATTCATCAAGGTTTACAGTCCTACTCCTTGTAGGACAACTTTTGTACTTTGATTCTTTTGAATATATAAACAAGAAACTAGCCCTAGGATCTGCCTAGTGGATTACTAAAAAAATTCCTAAACCCGAAACCCAAAACCAAACTTCACCGTTTGATCATGGAGACTGATTCACTTGTGATGAGGAGGATAATTGATGAGGAATGGGAGACACCATGGTGTATAGGCGCAGAAATGAGAACGATTAAGGAGATAAAGAGAACATATAATGTGCTCTTTCAGCATGTTCTAAGGGAAGGCAACAAAGTAGCAGATTTTTTAGCTAACCTTGTGTTCTCTTTTGCAGGTACAATCACATATCATTCGTTTCATGAATTTCCATCTGAAGGAAAGACATTGATAAGCATGGAAAAATATCTAATTCCTAAATTACGAGTTAGGATAGCCAAGAGAAAGGAACCTGATTAATGAAGACATCCTTATCTATTTTGCCTGAACCTAATCATCTTGATATGGAGTGTGCTGATTGATTTTCCAGTGATATTAGCATGGTTTCATGCTCATTCTGGGAATCAATTAGTACATGACATATTGCTTTATAGTTGAGGTTTTGGCACAAAGAAGCTTACATGAGGTATTGGATCAATCGTTAAAGTTGAAAAGAGACTACCAGTGGTATAGGATCAGTTGGTTAGCTACTAGGGTGCTTCAATGTGCACTGCCTCTTAATCTTTATGTTTTCATTGTGTGTTATCATTTTTCAGTGGTATTAGTGGGTTTACACACTCATTCTAAAGGTGTTAACACAACACATATATTGAGAATGACTCAGCTACCAAATTCATTTACTTTAATATACTATGGTTGGACAAGGAAGAGAAAATATGGCTCCAGTAGTTGGATGAGTTTGCTGGCATCAGATTTATGGTGTTCTTGTTGGGATTTCAGTTCTGTCGATGTACTATATACCCTGGCACCTGGTGAGAATCTTTTAGGTGCTACTTGGTTTTTGGCATTGGCACTTGAATCCACAAACACCTTATTGAGGATGAAGCACTCAGTATTTTATGTTGTAATAGTTAGCTCTTTAGAATATAGATTGCAAGTAATTAGTAGTTTCATACAGGTAGTAGGTAATTTCGAACATCTTGTAAGCTTCGGATGTATTTGTTTTATAGTTATATATTAGCTACTAGGTATCTAGCCTATTAGTATATTTGCTTAAAATAAACCAAAAACGCTCTCTTCTCTCTCTCTCTACCTTGGGCGATCATGGAGCTCTAGGGAAGCCATGGATGCGCCTATCTCTCCCCAGCCTTTGACTGTGGGAGAGACATGTTTAAACCCTAAAGATAGGACAATAAACCCTACAAATACAACTACATATGTTGGACGTCTTGTTCAATCCAAACCAGCAAATATTATGAATCAAACACAACTAAAAACAGTCGACTTTGTTCATGGAGAACCAACACTGGTTTTTGACATGGAGGAGCGGCAACAATCTACAAGAGAAGAAGATTTGCATCAGACAATCATGGTTAAAGTATCTGCACGAGCACCAGAGTTGAAGGAGCTTCGAACTCTACTGCCCAAACAACTTGGAGTTAAGGGACATTGTTTGATCGGATTATTAGCGCCAAGACAAGTTTTACTCAGGTTCGACCACTTTGAAGATCTTGTAATGTCTTTGACACGACCAGTAACTTATTTTGCGCACAAGGCAGAGGAGCATCAGTGTAGAATCTTCCTATGGTCCATTGGATTTAATCCTAAGGAAGAAACAACAAAGGCAGTGGTGTGGATATCACTGCCAAACCTTGCGCCGGATCTGTTTGCGAAGAGGGCTCTATTATCTATAGCTTCAGTAGTTGGTATCCCTATTGCGATTGATAAAGCTACTCAAACAAGATCTAGACCTAGCACTGCTAGGGTTATGGTAATTCTTGACCTCTCTGATAAGTTACCTCAGAGGGTACGTTTGCAGCATGTTGATAATTCAACTTGTAAGGTTTTGGAGGTTTTCTAGGAGATTATATATGATAACTTACCTGAATATTGCAATGTTTGCAAGCACCAAGGTCATGAAGAGGAGTGATGCGTAGCTAGAATTCATGGTTTAACATGTTATATGCCTTACATTTTATGTGCGTTAATGATAAAAATACACTTTGTATGTGCATAATGGAGTTTATTTCATGTGTAGGTGCATTGGAGATGAAAACCGAGCTAAATAGATGCAAATACATCAAAAATACTCTTAAGATTCGAAAAGGAAACACTCGGGCGTTAGCCGGGCATTTGGCCCCTAAAGTCAGGCTGTCCTTGGCGTTAGTGGGGCGTTGGCCACTAAAGCCAGGCTGACCCTGGAGTTAGGGGGGCGTTTGGGCCCTAACACCAGGCCTGCCCTCGCTTTAAGGGGGCGTTTGAGCCCAAACGCCTGGGTCCCGAGGTCCGGTCAATTCCGAGTTTTAAAGAGTTTAAGTGTTTCCCGGTTGGAATAGAAGTCTCCTACATGTTTAGGGTTTGTCCTAAACATATAAATAGACCCCAAAACACAACTTGAAGGGGGATTCGAAAGAGAAGGAAGCCATTGAAGTGAAGAAAAACCTGTGGATTACTACTCAGTGAAGCAAACATTGATTTTCATAGCTTTTACTTATTATTTTGTAGTTCAATTATGCAAGTTATTTTAGAATTGATTCTTATGAATATGAGTAGATAAGTTTCTTAATCTAGGGTTTTTGTAGAACCCGTTAGGGGATAAACTTATTGTGATATTAATATAGTTTTGATTGGTTGATGAATCTCTATTTGTTCAACTACGTTCTTGTTGTAGTTGATTGAAGGGCCCTCAATTAGCTGTTCCTATTTATTATGTATCTACTTGAGAGAGAGTGCATATTTAGGTAGTTGTTTGAACAACATCACTCCCAGAGTATAGACGAAAGTCATAACCGAGGGTTTAGAGGTTGGATTAGAGATAACGATACCTCGGGTGCAATCTAAAGTGAACTGTAATGCAATCTAGCTAGCGTAACTTGAGAGAGTGCGTCTAGTAAATTATCATAATTACTTGAGAGATTTATGGTATATAGAGTGTTCATGATTGATAGAGACAACTAATTAAACTATAAGAAGTATCCGAGAAGAAAGTTCACCAACGGGGGAAATCATAACCTTTGACCTTTATCATAATTGTTTACAACACATTGTTAGTAATTGCTAGTTATTATTATTGTCAGTAGAATTAGTAAAACATCACCAATTTATATTAAAAAGTCTTGAGAGAATTGATTGAGTAAAAGTTGCGTATTCTAAAGACTTGATTGATACGTAAATTCCCTGTGGGATCGACTCTGGGCATAATACCCCGGATTATATTTGCAACGCCCGTTTAGTCTTTTATTAGACATAGTTGAGCGTGATCAAATTTTGGCGCCGTTGCCGGGGAATTAACGGTATTATCAATTGAGTTGGAAGAAATACAAAATTCTGAAATATAGTCAATTTTCTTCAAATTTTCGTTTTTACATTGAAAGTTTAACGTTTGCTAACGTGTTGCAGGTGCATGCCTAGAAACTCATCGAGGACTGGTGAAGTAGTTGAAGCCTTATCAGACCCCGAAAAATTTTTCAAGGCCCTAAACCGGACCAACATGAAAAGCAAACATCAACCACAAATTTAACAAATTGAAACCGACATGGAAGATCCACACAACCGGAACAATAATGGGGATGATGTGGTAGACCCAGTCGCTCAAATAGGGGCAGAGGCTCCCTTATATGACTGGGCACAACCCACAGCTGAGAATTTAGCCACTGCGATACTGGTCCCTCAGATACAGGCTGAGTCCTTCCAGATAACAAACAATATGATGCACTTATTGTAGAACAAGGGACTATTCAAAGGTTCATACATCGAAGACCCCCAGCAGCATTTGAAAAACTTCCTGTCAATTTGCAAAACGCATAGTCAGCGAAACGTCACTTAGGAGGCAATAAAATTGTTGTTGTTTCCATTCTCAGTTACTAGCGCTGCCGAGACTTGGCTGAACTCTCTCCCCATCAATTCCATTACCACATGGGAGGAGTTAATCAAACAGTTTGTGAACAAGTTTCATCCACCCAACAAGACTGCTCAACAAATTGATGAAATCTTGAGCTTCAGACAGAAACCAGTTGACACACTTCAAGAGACATGGGAACGATTTAAGGGGATGCTGGTTATCTATCCACATCATGGTATTTCAGAGCAAATGTTGGGGCAGCATTTTTATATGGGTTTGGCTGATACTGTTAAAGCAAATGTTGATGCTTCGGCTGGTGGAGAATTCTTGAGCAAAACGTGGAGAGAAAGTCAAATCTTACTTGATAAAATGGCACAGAATTCAGGATGGACAACAAGGAATGTGCCCATTACTCCTGTAGTTCACTCAGTGCCATTCGATCCATCTAATTTTATTGCAGAGAACGTGGCCACCTTGATAACACAAATGAGTATACTTACTAAGAAGGTGGAAGAATCAGGACAAAAGCAGCAGGTACACATCTTAGACACAACCAATGATGGCTTATGCACATCTTGCATTAGTCAATCACTTTGTAATTACTGGAATGCAGAATGTCATCACCCTCCTTATCCAAAAAATATGAATTATGTGTCGAATTATGGAAGCCAGAGACAAGGGGGGCAGAACTGGGGTCAGCAAGTTCAACCATATAGACCACCCTACCAGCATCAGAATAGTGGAAATATGGGTGTCAGGGGACAACAAGGTAATGAAGCACCGTATAAGAGGCCACAAGGTTATAACTATCTGAATTAACAACAAGCATACTACCCTCCTCAACATCAACAGGGGGAAAATCAAGAAGATGGGTTTTCCAGGTTAGAAGCTATGATGCAGCAGGTTATTGGGTCAAATGCCAAAATCAGTGAGAGAGTAGATGTAAATGATGCAACTATTAAAAATATTGAAGTACAGTTGGGCCAGATATCTATAGCAGTGAACAATCATCCTCCTGGAACTTTACCTGCAGATACTCAGGTAAATCCTATGGACCAGGGCCCAAGGCAGCTGATGGAAGTGACTCTCCGTAGTGGGAGAAACTTAAACTTGGAAAGGGAGAGAGATCGTGAAAGCAGACAGGCCGAGACACTGGTACCCATGCCGATTGAACTTGATGATTCGACAAACTTGACCAAGGTAACAGTGCAACCTACTAAAGGAGAACCCAGTGCAAAGAGTGAGACTGAAAAAGAAATGGAGATGGACCAGAAACCGGTAGTTGAGGTGGTGGTTGAGAAAGAAAAGTCCCAAATCACTGGAAAAAAGAGACCACCAGCTCCATTCCCTCAGAGGCT
>ML359937.1:5649-28122 GCA_005239505.1 Nicotiana paniculata | reverse complement strand
TTTAATTTGAGCGGGATTTACCTTTATTCCTCTGTTTGATACAAGGAAATCCAAAAATTTACCTGATTGCACTCCAAAAGCGCATATCTCTAGATTTAACTTCATGTTATACCTGCGTAAAATATCAAAAGCAGTAGAGAGATGCTGGAAATGGTCTTGTGCTTTTGTTGATTTTACCAACATATCATCAATATATATTTCCATCGTCTTTCCAATATGTTCTTGGAACATTTTAGTCACTAACCTTTGATAGGTGGCTCTAGCGTTTTTTAAGCCAAAAGGCATAACTTTATAACAGTAAGTCCCCCTGTTTGTAATGAAGGAAGTTTTTTCCTCATATGAGGGGTTCATTTTAATCTGATTATAACCAGAATATGCATCTAAGAAGCTCAATAATTCATGACTTGCTGTGGCATCAATCATTTGATCTATATGTGGCAATGAGAATGAATCTTTGGGGCATGCTTTATTTAAGTCAGTATAATCTATGCATACTCTCCACTTGCCATTCTTTTTAGGTACTACCACGGTGTTTGCTAGCCAATTAGGGTACGTTAACTCTCGTATCGAACCAATATTCAAGAGTTTTTGTACATCTTCGTCGATCACTTGATTCTTGAATGGTCCTTGCTTTCTTTTCTTCTGCTTAACAGGCACGAAGGATATATCTTTATTTAATTTATGAGTCATCACTTCTGGTGGGATGCCTATCATATCTGAGTGGGACCACGCAAAGCAGTTTGTGTTAGCCTTTAAATAATTAATTAACTTACCTCTTTGAGCGGGGCCTAGCCTCGTGCCTATATACACTTTCTGCTCAGGCTTTTGTTCAGATAATGGAATAGTTTCGCTCCATAGTTGTTTTGATGTGCTCATCTTCCTCCGGTTCACGAACGGCGTCTGGTCTGGAATCTGCATCTGTGTGGTATAGTACACCTTCCGTGATAACTTAATTCTCCTTCTCGTAAGTATTTTCTTTCGTACCTGTTTCAGCAATAATACCTTCCGTACCTATTTGGGTAGTAATTTCTTCCATACCTGCTTGGGCTGCGTTACCTGCTTGGGAGATTCCCTTATCTCGTAATTCTTCCACCTCTATTTTCTTGTTGTAGTGAACCACATAGTTTATATTTCTTGCGGTCTGTTGATCTCCTTTGATTTATTGAATCCCCTATTCATAGGGGAATTTAATTACTTGATGCAACGTGGAGGGTATCACTTTCATGTCGTGGATCCATGGCCTTCCCATGATCACATTATAAGCCATGTCAGTATCGATGACTTGGAACCTGGAACTTTTGATCACCCCCTCAGCATAAGTGCTAAGCTCAATTTCTCCTTTTTTTATAACCGTAGAGTTATCAAACCCTGATATGGCTCGTGCCTTTAGGATTACTTGATTCCCCAGTAGCATTTCTTCCACGACTCTTAGCAAAATGATATTGACTGAATTGCCTGGATCAATCAACACTCTTTTTACGTTAGTGTCATGAATAAGTAAAGATATTACCAAAGAATCGTTGTGCGGAAGCATTAATCCGCCGATATTTTCATCATCGAAGGTTATCGTCTTCTTCCATATTTTCACGAGCCCATTTCCCATGTGTAATTGTGAACTTTTTGGTTGTTTTGCAAATCACTCCGTTTACTTCTTCACCCCCGTGTATCACGTTGACGGTTCATTTTGGAGAAGGAGGCTTTGGGGGCTCTTGTCTATTCCTCATAAATGCCTGTTTACCTTTATCACTAAACAATTATGTTAAATAGCCATGTTTCAATAAATTTTCTACTTCACCTTGTAAAAACCTGCAATCCACAGTTTTGGTGCCCATGATCGTTGTGGAATTCACACCAGTGATCTGGGTTCCTTCTACTTGGATTTGACTGCATCTCTTTGGGCCACTTAACCTTGTCTCCTATGTTCCTCAAGATTGAGACAAGTTCAATAGTACTTACATTAAAGGTATGATACCCAATTTGAGTATTACCTTTAGGTCGCTCATCTCGATCTTTTCTGGATCTAGATGAGGATGAGACTACGTCTCTTCCTTGTGATCTATAGTCCAATCTAGTATACTCGAATCTGGGGCGAATATCGCGTTCCGAGGGTCCTAAGTAAGGATCGTACATGTTTTTACATGATCTTCTATCTGATTTTGGACATCTGGATCTGGAATGATCTTCATCTCTCGAACGAGCAATGATATCTTCTTCTATTGTGAGTTTAGTACTGTACCTGTTATATACATCATTCCATGTTGTAGCGGTCTCTTAGACTTTCCTTAAGTCGTCTCGTGGCTTCTGAGCTTTTATCATTTAGGTTGCTTGCAAATTCCATGGCTGCCCAATTATCAGGCACCCTGGGTAACTGCATTCTTTCTTGTTGAAACCTGTCTACAAACTCACGGAGTAATTCCGTGTGTCCTTGTTTTATTTTGAATATGTCTTCCATTGTCTTCTCAACTTTTTGTGCACTAGAGTGTGATTTTATAAACAAATCTGCAAGCTTAGCAAAAGAGTCAATAGAATTTTCAGGGAGAAGAGAATACCAGGTTAGGGCTCCTTTGGTAAGTGTTTCCCCAATTTTTTTGACAAGGACTGATTCAATCTCTTGTTTTGTTAAGTCATTGCTTTTTACTCCAGTAGTGAAAGCAGTCATATGGTCACGTGGGTCAGTTGTTCCATCATATTTGGGAACGTCAGGCATTTTAAACTTCTTGGGTATAGGCAAGGGTGCCGCACTTGGCTTCCAAGGTTGTTGAGAATACCTATCAACATCAATGCCTTTGATGATAGGTGGTACTCCAGGAATTTGTTCGATGCGATCGTTCTGCTCCTTCATCTGTTTCTGCATGGTTAGCAGTAAATTTTGTAATTCTGAGTTATTAGATATACCCGGTCTCCTTTTGAGAGATTCATTAGGAGTATCTCCTCTTCCTGAGTTTGCCAACCTAGATTGAGGATTTTCCATGGTGATGGTGTTATTGGGGGTGGCGTTGGCGGTGTAGGTAACGCTGCCGGTAATCCTCTCGCAAATTCTTGCAAAGCTTGGCTCACATACTCTGCAATCATTTGCTTTACACGATCTTGTTCCACAGTTTCATCATTCTCACCATTGTTGTTGTTGGATATTTCTGGGGATTGTTCCCTTGAACCACGTGGGGTTCCTAAAGGCGATGGAACTGGGGTTCCACTCCTTTGCTGGTTGTTGTCGTTGGAGTTTGACATAGTTTAGAGGATATCACTTGAAAAACAAACAAAGATTATCAGTTTCCCGGTAACGGAACCAATTTGTTTAAACAAAGAATTTGACCCTTTGACAAGCTTATTTTTAATATGAATACGGGTTACTGATAATCAAGGAAATGGAGAAAAATGAATAACAGACAATATTACAAAAATAAAAGATCGAAGTTGATTGTATTCGAGAATCAGATGCCTCTACAAGATGTCTTCCCCTCCCTTATATAGGAGATTCTTATAACGTACGACTCCTGTTATGGTTACTCATTAATGACTAATTATGACATTAATGAGGCGTTACAAAGGGTAACGGTAATAGGGTTCAGTTACATAACGTTCGAGTAATCAATTGTGGGTCCTTGAATCTGCCCGTAGCTTTGTCTAGATTAATTCTGACCGTGCCTCTCTCCCATTTTGATCCAATTGAATTTCCCGTGGCTGATAAGTTCGTGGGTTTACTGAACCGTGCCTCTTTGTACCGTACCTCTTCAAAGAGTTACGTCCAGCTGTCGTATTTTTCTGTGTCCATGTGACTGGCTGAGTTGTCAAAAGCTGGCTTACGTGTGAAACTTTTTTTTACCGATACACTGGGTTGTAAACAAATGCGAGAAAGATCTAAGGTTATGGTTTCCCCTGTTGATGGAATACCTTCTTGTATATTTCATATAGTTTGGCCTAATTATCTCTATCAATCATGAGCACTCTTGTTACCGTAAATCTCTCTCGAGTAATTACGACAATTTACTAGACGCACTCTCCCAAGTTACCCTAGCTATCTTTTATTATAGCTCACTTTAGATTGCACCCAAGGTATCTTTATCCCTAATCCAACCTTTAAACCCTCGGTTATGGATCCCTCATATACTTTGTGAGTGGTGTTGTTCAACAACTACCTAAATATGCACTCTCTCCCGAGTAGATACACACTAAATAGGCACAACTAATTGAGGGCCCTTCAATCAACTACAACATGAACTTAGTTGAACAAATAATGATTAAAACCAAGCAAACTATATTAATATAACAAGATATTCATCCTCCATAGGTTCCACCAAAACCTTAGACTAAATAAGTTAGCTACTCATAATTGTGCTAAAAATAACAGTAGAAGAATTCATCAATAATGGTAAAAACACATGGAAGAAAGATGAGATTTGATGCCCAATTGTCCTCCTTGCCTCTTGCCTTTGCTTTCTTTGAACAAGAATTTAAACCTTGATAATCCTCTCTTTTGGGCGAGTTGAACCTTATATAGGTTAAGTGGAATTGTCCCAAGCTTCTAATTTTACCCCTGAAAATAACGCGTGCAAACTGGACTAGCGCGGCCGCGCTAGTGCACGCGCTACTGGACGCGCTTATGGCTAAGTGTACTGCTTCTGATCACTGGGCGTGCTAAGGCCGCGCTAATGGGACTTCATTCTGCCTCAAACACCCGGACTAGCGCGGCCGCGCTAGTGCACGCGCTAGTGGACTAGTAGTCTGCCTTAGCGATTTTCTTCCTTCTTTTCACACGCTAGAAACTCTAAGGGGCCTTTATCCTTCAATTTGGCTCCAAACACCATCCTAGGTCCTCATAAGCACACTTTGCTCCTACGAGATATAAAATCCACAATTATAGCCATTTTAACATCATTTCACATTCCTAAGACAGTGAAGCATCATTAAGTTGGAGTATAAATATACGCTAAACTACGTGAATTTAGCCAATTATCAACACCCCACACTTAAATCATTGCTAGTCCTCGAGAAATCCACCCTACTCTACAAAGGTCCTTTCATCAAGTATTCCATGTGTGTCACACCACGAACATATTACAAGAGTTGTACCTAGCAATGTAGCATCCATGCCTCAAGAGTCGACTCTCACATGCCATGAAATATTCTTACTTCCTCAAAGTGCTCTACACAGAGGTCAAGACTTACCTTTTCTTCATGAATCAAGTGCCCTCACATCACACACGAGAATAGTTCCACAAGAATAATATTAAGAACAAGTAGGAACTCAAAGAGAAAGAATTCACTCACTCTCGGAAAGAACATTCATATGCCACAAAGATGCACCATAGGCTTGCCCGTAGTATAATACTCTACTAATCGAGTCCATTCAGTCTAAGATCAATTAGGTCTTCATTTGGTTATAATGTAGGCTAAGAGACGGGTAGGATATATTTAGATATAGTGACTAACCTCCCTAAGCATTTTTAATACATTTACTTTCGCTTTCAGACCATATTTATGCCAGGCTAGACATTCCACCACACTTTTCTTTATATTACCCTCAAATTTACTTAGGTTAAATTATATCACTTCACCACTTATCAAGGACTGCATTTATTCATTGTCCTTTTCCCTATCTTTTTTTTTCAATTGGCGCTTATTCTTTCATTTTTTTCAAAACTTTGCACCTTTATTTCAATTTCTTTGATTCCACTCAAAACCAAACTACCACCCCACACTTTGACTTTTACATGTTTTCTAACAATTCAAGTGCTCATGAGAGGTAAAGGGTTCAAACAGATGGCCATTCAAACAATTGGGTAAGGTTTTTAATGTGGTTTCCAAAGAAACAGGCTTATAAGCTCAAAGAGGTTAACTATGATAGATTGCCATCAGGTGGGAATACTTTATATCTGGCTTAACAAAGAAATGCCTGTATCACTTCTAAAACTGAACGAAGCTACTATTTCGCTTTGCAAACACACAGGGAAAGTTCTAGGCATCGAATGTGGAGCATAGAATACAATGCAATACACCTTACACACATATGGAACATGAATCACTCCAGATTGGCTTATCAAGACACTCTCACCGAGTTTTCAAGTTAGTTACAACATAAAAATTTAAGGCACTCCACAAGAATAAAAAACTGAGCCTAAGCGTCACATTCTAGGGTCTTTTGTGTTCGAGTGTAACAACACTAAGGGATGCTTTTCCTATTTCAACTCATCACCCAAAAACACCTAAAAACTTAAAAAACAAAGTAATAAAAAACTAACTACACCTGGTTCAAGCAAAACCCTTGGAAAAGAACCGCGGTCAAAATAAAAAACAAGGGGGAGTTGCTACACTAACTGTCACGACCCAAATCCCAATTTAGGTCGTGATGGCACCCAACTTCGATGTCAGGCAAGCCAACTTTAATTTACTAGTGATCTCTTTTTAATTTATAAACAATTCACCATACTTATGAGGTTTTCTTTCAAAAACATAAATTTTAAGTAAATTAGTGACTTAAACGACCAAAGTGAGCAATAAATATAGTAATCACTACCAATAATTACAACCCAAAAGAATAGAATATCCACTACGTGGGCATGCCAGGAACTGGTGTCACAGGTCTACGAGCATCTAATAGAAACGAGTATCCAAAAGAGAGTACAAGTTTCCCCTACTGTCTGAAGAAAAGTAATACAGACATAGCAATAGAAAAGAGGAACTCAGAGGTGCTGCAGAGAGATACGTCAAGGAAAGCAGCTCACCGAGAAGTCCACGCCAAATACACGTCAGGGACGAGCTCCGGATGAATACCCAGATGTACCTGCCTCAGAGCCTGTACAATTAAGTACATAAGCGTAGCATGAGTACATAAACAGATATGTACCCAGTGAGTATCCCGCCTAATCTCGAAGAATTAGTGACGAGAGGTAGACGTGATACTTACTAGGGTCAACATTTTTAAATAACATAATTTAATAGGAACTAGGCAGGCATAACAGCCATAGAATCAGAAAGATATAAATTATCAAGTATAGTTGTAATTACCTTTGCATGTTAAATTCCACTAGCTTATAATGTACTAAATTCCCTTTTCACATGAAAACAGTTTATACAATTACCACAAATTCCCAGTAAATCATATAGCACATAATAGGCCTGAAATGTATGGCCGAAACGTCGCGAAAATAAATGTGCATTGCCGAGGGTCGAACGGCTCGAACCATAGATGCATCTATTACCCCGCTCGCATCGAACATGCGACGCGGTTGACATAATAGTAGGGCTATTCCACTCACAAATTATACATGTGACGCGGGTACCGCATACATACATAAAATTATCAATTTTAAGGAGTTAACAGAGATTATACTTTAAGGCAAGAACTTAAGCAGTATAATATGGAACACAACTTCCTAATATTCTCATGCCAATTCACGGATAATAAGAAACTCAAAATACGTTTAGGAATGCATGTAAGGCACATATAAGCATGTTCGTGAGTCCTAGAACTACCCAACATAACATAGTAGTAGCTACGCACGGACTCTCGTCACTTCGTGCGTGCGCATCCCTCACAAATAAGGACATGTAATTATTTATAATCACCTATGGGGACAATTCTCTCTTACAAGGTTAGAAAGGAGACTCACCTTGTGTCGAACCTACTCTCCGGGTCATGAACGCGCCCAAAACTCCAAACTTGTCACCCAAGGACTCGAAACTAGCCAAATGTTATACAAATATATCAATTTATACTCAAAGGTATGAAATTCTCCTATTTACTTAGGTATTTCACCTTACTTTGAAAAATCCTAAAATATACTCCCAGACCCACATGCTCAGATTCTGGAAATTTTCGAAGGAAACACTTACCCATAGCCTAAGGATCGTTAATATATAGTTTTTGTATGGTTCCATGGCAAATTTCGTGGTAATTTTCCAAATTTTCATAAAACCTAGGTTTTCACTCTAACCCATGATTTTCCACTAATTAGGAGGTTAATCTACCTAGCATTTCATGTATTAAACTAATATTGGAGTGGAAATCACTTACCTTTCAGTAGCTAGGTGGATTGGCCCTTTCCCAAGCTCCCTAAGTCGACAATGGTGGAAGAAAAATGCATAAAATGAGCCTTTCCCGTGTTTAAAAGAACACGCTGCCTGACGGTGGTTTCGCACCTGCGGCTCGAGGACCGCACCTGCGGTCTCGCACCTGCGAGCAAAGGCTCGCACCTGCGGAAATGGAAAAGGAAACCTGGGCCCGCACCTACGGAGAGAAGACCGCACCCGCGGCTCTGCTCCTGCGTAACTTTGTCCGTACCTGCGAGTAATGGGTTGCCTGCTAGGGGTCGCACCTGCGAGGCTGGGACCGTAGGAGAGTTCCCGCACCTGCGACTGGGCAACCGCACCTGCGGTCACACCAGAACAGGTGCACCAGCAGCTATTTTAGCTAGTTTTTGGCCTCGTGTGGTGTCCGGGAGGAACCTAGGCCCATCTGAGCCCCCGTTTTAATATACCAACAAGTCCCAAATTATAATACAGACTCGCTCGAGCCTTCAAAACACTCAAAACAATGCTACACTCAAAATCACATCCCAAAACCCCTAGAATCATAACTTAAGAACTTCAAGTTCTTGAATTCGCTAACAATGCGCCAATCCGACCTATACTACTCGGAATAATACCAAATTTTGCAAGCAAGTCATAAATGACATAACGGAACTATTCCCAGTCTCAGAATTCCGTTCGGACCTCGATAACACAAAAACACGTTCCAAACCAAATTTCAAACTTAAGGAAACTCTAATTTTGATATTGGGCGCCGAAACTCCCCTGGGTCATCCAAAACCCATTCCGAACATACACCCAAGTCCGAAAACATCATACGAAACTACGACAACCGTCGAAACTCGATTCTGAGGTCGTTTACTCAAAATGTTGACCGAAGTCAAATGTTGGCCTTAAAGGCCAACCTTAAGGAACCAAGTGTTCCTATACCACTCTAAACGCTTCTGAATCCTGAACCACCCGTCCCCGCAAGTCATAAATCATAATAAGCCACTGCGGGAAGTCTCATTTAGGGGAACAGGGTCCTGATACGCAAAACAACCAGTCGGGTCGTTACATTCTCCACCTCTTAAACAAATGTTCGTCCTCGAACGGGTCTAGAATCATACCTGAAGTGCTGAATAAATATGGATATCTTCTCTGAATGTCCTCCTCGGACTCCCAGGTTGCCTCCTCGACTGGTTGGCCCCTCCACTGGACCTTCACAGCAAATACTCTCTTAGACCTCAACTGGCGATCCTGCCTATCAATAATTGGAACTGGCTCCTCCACGTAGCCCAACCTTTCATCCAACTGAATAGTGCTGAAATCAACCACGTGAGAGAAGTCGGCATGGTACCTCTGGAGCATGGATACATGAAAAACCGTATGAACTCCTAACAAACTGGGAGGTAAATCTAGCTCATAAGCAACCTCCCCAACTCGCCTCAACACCTCGAAGGGGCCTATAAACCTTGGGCTCAGCTTGCCCTTCTTCCCGAACCTCATAATACCCTTCATCGGTGAGACTTTCAATAGAACCTTATCTCCCTCCATAAATGATACATCACGCGCCTTCAGATCCGTGTAACTCTTCTGTCTGGATTGTGCTGTGCGGAGCCTCTCCTGAATCAACTTCACTTTATCCAAAGCATCACTCACCAGGTCGGTGCCATATAACTTAGCCTCGCCAGGCTCAAACCACCCGATGGGAGAACGACATCGCCGACCATACAAAGCATCAAATGGAGCCATTTCGATGCTGGACTGGTAACTATTATTGTAAGCAAACTCGGCCAAAGGCAAGAACTGGTCCTACTGACCCCCGAAGTCAATCACACATGCCCTGAGCATGTCTTCCAATATCTGAATTGTACGCTCCGACTGACCATCAGTCTGAGGGTGAAATGCGGTGCTGAGATCTATCTAGGTACCCATCTCACTATGCAATGCTCTCCAGAAGTGTGAGGTGAACTGAGGACCTCGATTTGATATAATGGACACCGGCACACCGTGCAACCGGACTACCTCCCGAATGTAGATATGGGCTAACTTCTCAGAATTATAAGTAGTAGCCACTGGAATGAAATGTGCCGATTTGGTCAATCTATCCACAATGACCCAAACCGCGTCAACCTTCCGCGAAGTCTGAGGCAACCCAACCACGAAGTCCATAGTGATGCCCTACCACTTCCACTCAGGAATGGGCATCTGCTGAAGTAGGCCTCCTGGCCTCTGGTGCTCACACTTAACCTGCTGGCTATTAAGACACCTAGCCACATACTCCACAATGTCCTTCTTCATCCACCTCTACCAGTAATGCTGCTTCAAATCAAGATACATATTTGTAGCACCAGGATGAACAGAATACCGATAACTGTGTGCCTCCTCTAGAATCCTCTCCCTCAGGCCGTCGACCTTAGGAACACATAAACGGAACTGAAGTCTCAGAACACCATCCTCGCCAATAATAACCTCCTTGAACCACCCTGAACCACTGTCTCCCGAAGCTCTGCCAAGCACAGATCATCAAACTGTCGGGCCTTAATTTCACCCAATAATGAAGACTGAGCAACCACATGTGCTAGAACTCGACGAGGCTCTGAAGGTCTAATCTCACCAGGAGATTAGCCAAGGACTGAATGTCCAAGGCTAGAGGTCTCTCCTATGCTGCAATATAAGCCAAGCTACCCATACTCTCCGCCTTCCTGCTCAAAGCATCTGCTACCATATTCGCCTTGCCTGGATGATAAAGAATGGTGATGTCATAATTTTTCAGCAGCTCAAGCCACATGCGCTGCCTCAAATTAAGATCCCTCTGCTTGAACAAGTGTTGCAAGCTGCGGTGGTCCGTATAAACCTCATAGGACACCCCATACAAGTAATGCCTCAAAATCTTAAAGGCATGAACAATCGCCGCAAACTCCAAATCGTGCACATGATAATTCTTTTCATGAACCTTCAGCTGGCGCAAAGCATAAGCAATAACTCTCCCTTCCTGCTTCAACACACACCCCAAGCCAACGCGCGAAGCGTCGCAATACACTGTATACATCCCAGAACCGGAAGGCAATACCAAAACTAGTGCTGAGGTCAATGCCGTCTTGAGCTTCTGAAAGATCACCTCACACTCGTCGGACCATCGGAACGAGGCATTCTTCTGAGTCAATCTAGTCAGTGGAGCTTCAATGGATGAAAATCCCTCCACAAATCGCTGGTAATAGCCTGCTAGATCCAAGAAACTCCTGATCTTTGTAGCTGAAGTAGGACGTGGCCAACTCTGAACTGCCTCAATCTTCTTAGGATCAACCTCGATACCCTCTCCGGACACAACATGTCCCAAGAATTCCACGGAATCCAAAAAAAACTCACACTTGGAGAACTTGGCATATAGCTTCTGTTCTCGCAAAGTATGGAGCACCACTCTCAAATGCTGCTCGTGCTCTCCCAGGCTACGTGAGTAAATCAGAATGTCATCAATGAAGATAATGACAAAGGAATCAATGTACGGCCTGAACACCCTGTTCATCAAGTCCATGAATGTTGTTGGGGCATTAGTCAAGCCAAAGGACATCACCAGGAACTCATAATGGCCATATCTCGTACGAAAAGCAGTCTTCGGAACATCTGAGGCCCGAATCCTCAACTGATGATATCCCGATCTCAAATCAATCTTAGAAAACACCCGGACAACCTGCAACTGGTCAAACAAATCATCGATGCGTGGCAAGGGATACTTGTTCGTAATGGTGACCTGGTTCAACTGGCGGTAATCAATACACATCCGCATAGTCCCATCCTTCTCCTTCACAAATAAAAGTAGGGCACCCCACGGCGATACACTCGGCCTGATAAACCCCTTAGATAACAACTCCTCAAGCTACTCCTTCAACTTTTTCGGAGCCATACAGTACGGAGGAATAGATATAGGCTGGGTGCCTGGAGCTAAATCAAGAAATCAATATCACGATCCAGAGGCATGCCTAGAAGGTCTGAAGGAAATATGTCAGCAAACTTTCGAACCACTATCACTGAATCAATCGTCGGAGACTCGGTGGTGGTGTCTCGCACATAAGCAAGATACGCCAGACAACCCTTCTCGACCATATGTCGAGCCTTCAGGAATGAAACAACCCGGCTGGCTGCACTAACTGAGGAACCCCTCCACTTCATCCTAGGCAAATCGGGCATGGCTAAAGTGACTGTCTTGGCATGGCAATCTAGCACGGCATGATAGGGAGATAGCCAATCCATGCCTAGAATATTCTCGAAATCAACCATGTCGAGCAATAGGAGATACGCTCTACTCTCGAACCCACAAAATGAAATCACACAGTGCCGATAAATCCGGTTCACTACCACAGAATCGCCCACGAGAGTGGACACATAAATAGGATTACCCAAGGACTTGCGAGGAACATCTAGAAACAAGCAAATAAAACTGACACATATGAATAGCTGGATTCTAGATCAAATAACACGGATGCATCTCTACCACATATTGAAATAGTACCTGTGATCACGACAGTTGAAGCCACTGCATCTAATCGGGCCGGAATGGCATAGAAGCTAGCTGGAGCACCGGATGACTGACCTCCGCTGGAATGAATAGGGGCCGACAGAGCACTCCCTGCCTGGCCTCCACCTTTGGGATGACCTCTACCAGTCTTCCCTCTACCTCTGGGTGGACGAATTATCGGTGCTGAAAGTGTAGGCTGATAACTCTGCTGAACGGCCTTGCCTCGACGCCTGGGACAGGTCCTCCTCATATGGCCTGGATCTCCACACTCATAACATCTAGCCGGTGGCATGACCTGCTTCCCTGAAAAAGGACCCTGGATAGCTAGGGGCAGTGAGAACCCTCCGGCATGGCACTGAAGTAAGGACTAGAAGACCCCTGATGACCGGTATACCCGCCTGAGGAACCCTGAATTGATGGTGGATGGTAGGAACTCTCTGGCATGGCGCTGAAATAGGGCCTCACTGGAGCACCACGGGGAGGTGGTGGAGGAGCTGAATATGGAGGCCTGCTAGGCTGGCCTCTACCGAACTGACCTCTACCCCTGGCTGGGGCACCTCTGGAATCTCCTGAAAATCTAGTTGTCTTATCCTGCTGACCCTGCTCTCTTCCCCTTGAACGATAACCCTCAATCCGGCGAGCGATCTTGACCACAAGCTTATAGGGAGTCCCCATCTCCACCTCTCGGGCCATGTTGGCCCTAATACCTGAGTGCAGACCAGCTACAAATCTCCGCACTCTCTCAACATCAGTAGGAAGTATCATAAGGGCATGACAAAACAACTTAGAAAACCTGGCCTCGTAATCTGTCACTGACATCTGTCCCTACTCCAGCTGCTCAAACTAATATCGCAGCTCTTCCCTCTTAGAGGGTGGAATATACCTGTCCAGGAACAGCTGAGTGAACTGCTCCCAAGTGATGGAAGGGGAACCTGCCGGTCTACCCAGGATATAGGACTGCCACCATCTGCGGGCCAAACCCTCAAGCTAAAAAGTAGTGAAGTCCACTTCATGGGATTCCAGTATCCTCATGTTGTGTAGTTTGTCCCTGCACCTATCAATAAAGTCCTGGGCATCCTCGCCCTTCTCACCTCCGAAGATAGGAGGGTGAAATCGGGTCCATCTATCCAGTGACTTCTGTGGATCACCGTCTGCAGCTGGTCTAAGCTCAGGTGCTTCTGCCACTGGCTGGGCTCCACCCACGGGCAGTGTACCCGGGGTCTGATAAACTGCTGCTGCATGGCCTGGGCAGTAAGGGTCTGGGCTCCCCCTCCTGCTTTTGAGATGTGGCAGGATCCGCTGGAAATAAACCAGCTTGCGTCATAGTGTCCATAAATCTCATCATACGGCCCATGACCTCCTGGAATCTTAGCGCCGTCATAAAGTCTACTGGGACAGGATCTGCTGGGGCACCTTGCCCTGCTCCTCTGTAATAGGATCCTCTGCTGGATCTGCTGGGTGTGTTACTGGAACAGCTCTGGGATACCCTCGTCCCCTACCTCGAGCTGGTACCCCCCCCTCCCCCCGGCCTCTGCCACAGCCTCGGACGGTGGGGGTAGCGACATCTCCCGGATCTGGAACGTCAGCCGCACGAGTCCTCACCATCTGTGAGAGAATGGAAGAATAAGATTTAGTAAGATAGAACATGAATAAAGAGAGGTTTCCTAACACCCTATAGCCTCCCGAATATAAACACAGACGTCTTTGTGTCGATCCACAAGACTCTATTAGGTTTCCCGGTGACTTGTGAGACCTACGTGAACCTATAGCTCTGATACCATGTTGTCACGACCCAAATCCCAATTTAGGTCGCGATGGCGCCCAACTTCGATGTCAGGCAAGCCAACTTTAATTTACTAGTGATCCCTTTTTAATTTATAAACAATTCACCATACTTAAGAGGTTTTTATTTCAAAAACATAAATTTTAAGTAAATTAGTGACTTAAACGACCAAAGTGAGCAATAAATATAGTAATCACCACCAATAATTACAACCCAAAAGAATAGAATATCCACTACGTGGGCATGCCAGGAACTGCCGTCACAGGTCTACGAGCATCTAATAGAAACGAGTATCCAAAAGAGAGTACAAGTTTGCCCTACTGTCTGAAGAAAAGTAATACAGACATATCAATAGAAAAGAGGAACTCCAAGGTGCTTCCAGATAGATACGTCAAGGAAATCAGCTCACCGAGAAGTCCACGCCAAATACACGTCAGGGACGAGCTCCGGATGAATACCCAGATGCACCTGCCTCAGAGCCTGTACAATTAAGTACAGAAGCGTAGCATGATTAGATAAATAGATATGTACCCAGTGAGTATCCCGCCTAATCTCGAAGAAGTAGTGACGAGAGGTAGACGTGATACTTTCTAGGGTCAACATTTTTAAATAACATAATTTAATAGAACTAGGCAGGCATAACAGTCGTAGAAATCACAAAGATATAAATTATCAAGTATAGTTGTAATTACCTTTGCATGTTAAATTCCACTAGCACATAATGTACTAAATTCCCTTCATATGAAAACAGTTTTTACAATTACCACAAATTCCCAGTAAATCATATAGCACATAATAGGCCGGAAGCGTACGGCCGAAACGTCCCGAAAATAAATATGCACTGCCGAGGGTCGAACGGCTCGAACCATAGATGCATCTATTACCCCGCTCGTGAATCGAATATGTGACACGGTTGACATAATAGTAGGGCTATTCCGCTCACGAATCATACATGTGACGCGGGTGCCGCATACATATATAAAATTATCAATTTTAAGGAGTTAACAGAGATTATACTTTAAGGCAAGAACTTAAGCAGTATAATATGGAACACAACTTCCTAATATTCTCATGACAATTCAAGGATAATAAGAAACTCAAAATACATTTAGGAATACATGTAAGGCACGTATAAGCATTCTCGTGAGTCCTAGAACTACCCAGCATAACATAGTAGTAGCTACGCACGGACTCTCCTCACTTCGTGCGTGCGTAGCCCCCGCAAATAAGGACATGCAATTATTTATAATCACCTATGGGGACAATTCCCTGTTACAAGGTTAGAAAGGAGACTCACCTTGTTTCGAACCTACTCTTCGGGTCAAGAACGCGCCCGAAACTCAAAACTCGTCACCCAAGGACTCGAAACTAGCCAAATGTTTTACAAATGTATCAATTTATACTCAAAGGTATGAAATTCTCCTATTACTTGGGTATTTCACCTTACTTTGAAAAATCCTAAAATATACCCCCGGGCCCACATGCTCGGATTCCGGAAATTTTTGAAGGAAACACTTACCCATAGCCTAAGGATTGTTAATATATAGTTTTTGTATGGTTCAATGGCAAATTTCGTGGTAATTTTCCAAATTTTCATTAAATCTAGGTTTTCACTCTAACCCAAAATTTTCCACTAATTAGGAGGTTAATCTACCTAGGATTTCATGTATTAAACTAATATTGGAGTGGAAATCACTTACCTTTGAGTAGCTAGGTGGATTGGCCCTTTCCCAAGCTCCCTAACTCGACAATGGTGGAAAAAAATAGATAAAATGAGCCTTTCCCGTATTTAAAAGAACCCACTACCTGACAGTGGTTTCGCACATGCGGCTCGAGGACCGCACCTGCGGTCTCGCACCTACGAGCAAAGGCTCGCACCTGCGAAAATGGACGAGGAAGCCTGGGCCCGCACCTGCGGAGAGGAGACCGCGACTCCACTCCTGCGGAACTTTGTCCGCACCTGCGAGTAATGGGTTGCCCGCTGAGGGTCGCACCTGCAAGGCTGGGACCGTAGGAGCGGTCCCGCACCTGCGACTGGGCAACCGCACCTGTGGTCACACCAGAACAGGTGCACCAACAGCTATTTTAGCTAGTTTTTGGCCTCGTGTGGTGTCCGGGAGGCACTTGGGCCCACCCGAGCCCCCGTCCCAATATACCAACAAGTCCCAAATTATAATATGGACTCGCTCGAGCCTTCGGAACACTCAAAACAACGCTAAACTCAAAATCACATCCCAAAACCCCTAGAATCATAACTTAATAACTTCAAGTTCTTGAATTCGCTAACAATGCGCCGAACCGACCTATACTACTCGGAATGACACCAAATTTTGCAAGAAAGTCATAAATGACATAACAGAACTATTCCTAGTCTCAGAATTCTGTTTGGACCTCGATAACACAAAAACACATTCCAAACCAAATTTTAAACTTAAGGAAACTCTAATTTCGATAGTTCGTGAAATGTTGAAGCAAAATACACTGCCCAAGTTAAGTGCAGTGACTTTGCTCCAATTTTTGGATAGGTTCCTTTGATTATTTTGTGGAATCTTTGCTTGATTTTCTTCCTGATGAGATGAAGAAAGTAGTCCAGTATGGGAGTTATCTCTTATTATTCGAACAATAACCATGTGAAGCTGCCAAATGAAGCATGTTGAAGATGTGGGCATTTCAGCTATGCTATTTTTGTCTTCCTTGTCATGTGGTATCCCTTTATTTTGTGTTGATATCATAGCATGTTGTGATATATCATGTATAGTAGAGAGGTGCTGCAATGGAGAACTGTTACTAAAATGAGCCAAAATGCCCATATTTACTCTCCAAATCCAGTGATGAAGTGTACATGAGCTTATGATTTTCCAGCTTCTCATGCTTGTGCTTGCCATATTTCCTCCTTCAAAGGAATGAGAATAAAATGATAATACCACCCATAGAAGTTGTATTAAATGTCAAGGCATGAGCACAGTAACATCTCCTGCAAAAAAGAAAACAAGGTTAGTGAAATAACTGATCACCACCATCTCCTCCTCAAGGATTTGATGGTGTTGATCCTGCCAATTCCCCAGCTCCCTTCCTACTCTTCTTGCCTTCATTTTCCTCTCCCCTACTTCCTTGCTACCTTGATTCTCAAATATGGACATTGAAATTTATCCCTGTTCACTAACCTCCTACCTTGAGCATCAAGATGATGAAAAGAGTGACATTCTATGTATCCATGATCCAGTGCATAGTTTGCCAAATGGTCCGCCAATTGATTCCCTTCTCGATATATAGGTGATACTCTACCATTGCATATGCTCAAGATTTTCCTTATTTCCTCCAACTCCTCTTCAATAACCCAAGGTGGCTTCCACACTCCTTCAATCACCTTCTTGAGAATCAAAGAATCCGTTTGTAACCATATATTTGATATGTCATTGTCAAGCAGTACTTCAAATCCTCCAGTATTGCAATAGCTTCTGATTGTGTGTCTGTCACCTCTAGGATATCTTTACCCGTTTCAAATACCACATCACCTAATTCATCTCTCATTCAAATCCCAATCGCACTCCTTCTTGGATTACCCCTCGAGGCCCCATCAGTATTGATTTTGGTCCACCCTTGCTTATGGAATTCCTATAGCACTTTGTTAATCTTCAACTTAGGAGTAAAGTTTTCCATCATTCTCAAGATATCAGGCCATCTGTATGGAACATTGGCAATGCTTGGCTTCCTTACTTTAATCAGAGGCTGAATTGTGGTGCAAATCTGGAAAACTACTCGATTGGTATACACCACATCTCCATGTTTGTAGCTATTTCTCTGCTTCTACAACTCCCATAATATAATACTAGGCAATGCTTGAAATATAGGTTTGAGTCTTGGAATTACCTCAATAGTCCAACACTTAACAATGGCTTGGTGTAAGCTCAATCCTTCAATGGACAAACCAGCATGAGAAAATAAGTATGTCCACACCCTTGAAGTCGTAAAAGCAGCAAAAAATACGTGAGCTACTGTCTCTTACTTTGGAGCAACACAACACCAACACTTTGATGGCATGAAATATCCCATTCTTCTTAGAGTATCATCTAGAGGCAGCTTAACTTTCCATAACTTCCACATGAAAAAAGAAAATTTGAAAGGTAATACCCTAATCCACATGTTGGCGTAGGTTATAGCTGGATATTTTATCCTACGTAGATACTCCCAGGCATACTTCACTGTGAAATCACCTTTATTTTCCAAGGTCCACACTGGCTTGTCTAGTTCATTTGGCAAGGTTGGGCATGCTACATTATGGACAATATGTGTAGCCAATTCCTCCAGCATTAGCTCTCTAATCCTCTCCCCATCCCATACTCCATCGATCACAACATCCTACACATTGTGAACTGCTTCATCAACTATGAAATTTGGAGGTGTGACAAAGTAAAGAAATCCCAATCCTGTCCAATTGTCAAACCAAAAGAGGGATGATCCCATTTTTGGCTTCCATACTATCAAATGCTCCACAAGATCCCTACACTCTAACATTTTCCTCCACACATGAGACCCATGTCTCAGTTTCTTGCAGTACTTTTGGCTCATAAAAGAGCTCCACAAGGATGGCTTGGTTCTACAATTCCAGAATAATTTACAAAATAGGGCCTTAGACATATCATATAAAGATCGAAATCCTACACCTCCTTCCTCATAAGGTATGCATAGATTATCCCATGATGCCCAATGTCTAGCCCTTCCATCAATGGAATTACTACAATAAAATCTAGAAAATATCTTGTGAAGTTTATTAATCACATTGGCAGGTGGATTTACGATAGAAAGTAAATGCATGGTCATGCTTTATAGAACACTGGTGATCAACAGTGGCCTCCCTCCAATAGATAATAATTTACCTTTCCAAGCTTGCAACTTGTTAAGAACCTTAGTGATTAATCCCTCATAGTAATCCATCTTTCTCCTTGTATAAAAAATAGGGCAACCAAGATATGTGAATGAGAAATCTTGCCTCCTGATTCCAGTTATTCATTCAATCTTCTCCACGACTTCATCACTTGTTGAATGGTGTACATACACTGCTGATTTGTCCTTGTTGATCATTTGTCCAGAAGCAACTTCATAAGCATTCAAAATTTTCATAATTAATCTCAATGAAGTTGCATCTGAAGAGGAGAATATAATAGTATCATCCGTATATGCTAGGTGGTTGATTTTAGGACTCCACTTGGGCAATCCAAAGCCACAGAAATACAAGTTCAAATGGAGTGCATTCAACCCTCTAGATAATGCTCCTGCTGCCAGTATAAACAAAGAAGGTGGCAATGGATCACCTTGCTTCACACCCCTGGTTGATTTGAAAAAACCATGAGGTTTCCCATTAACAAGGACTGAATACCAACTGTTGGATACAATTCCAAAGATCAATCCAATATATCTTTCTGAGAAGCACATCTTCCTCAAGATTTTGGTGAGAAACAACCAAGATAGCCTATCATATGCCTTCATCATATCTAACTTGATCACCACATTAGGTCCTGCCTTGGTTCTCAACCTTATATCAGTGATAATTTCCTGAGTAAGCAGTATATTTTCAACAGTACTTCTACCCTTTTACGAACCCTACTTGCTCGTCAGATATGATATTAGGCAGAATATCAACCAATCTCTCATGAATGACCCTCGTAATTATTTTGTTTGTGAAATTACTCAAACTAATTGGCCTCATATCTGAGAAAGTCTTGACCTCCTTCTTCTTGGGTAGTAACACTAAATTTATGTACGTTACAAATTTAGGGAGTTCTTGCCCACTGAAAAATGCTCTCACCATATATACCACATCTTCACCAATGATTTCCCAACAGGAATGGAAAAGTTCCTATTGAAACCATCTGGTCCCCCTGCACTGTCTCCATTCAACCCAAATACAGCCCTCTTGACTTCATCTGATGTAGGTTGTATAGTAAGCATGTAATTCTGTCTGTCATTGAGCATTGATGGAACTAAATCTAGTATCCTAAAATCAGTAGGGATACTCGATTCATGAATCTGCTGCTGATGAACTGCTTCATTGGCCATTTCCTCAGTCCCCTCGATCAAATTTCCATCACTATCTTGTATCCTTTTAAGTTGTAGCCTCTTCCTTTTACCATTCACGTGTGCATGAAATAGTTTTGTATTTCTGTCTCCATTTTTATACCAAGCCATACCAGCCTTTTGTTTCCAAAATTCTTCCTCTAAAGCCCATACACGGATCAGTTCAGCTTGTACCCTTTGCAATCTCTCTCGATTCTGAATTGTAGGATGTAGCTCAAATTGTGTCTCATGTACCTTTACAACCTCCTCCAAGCTGGCTAATTTCTTAAATATGTCACTAAAGGTTGCCTTACTCCATGTTGATGTCACGACCCAAATTCCCAACCTTAGGGATCGTGATGGCGCCTAACACCACACTTGTTAGGCAAGCCAATGTTAGAATTCGATTAACCACATTCCATTATTTATCCATTTAGACATAATAAAATAATCTAAAGTAAACTAAGTCTATTGGCTTTTAATGAATGATTCCCAATATAAGAAATAGAAATAAATAAATAATTAATTAAACCGAGCCATGAAACTAATCATATAAATGAATCTAGAACTACCCCAGAGTCTGGTGTCACAATTCACGAACTACTAAATAATACTACAAATACTGGGCTGAAAGAAATAGTATAATTGTTCTAATATAATAAAACAACTTATATAAAATAGGAGAAGACTCTCGGGATCTGCGAACGCCGACAGATATACCTCGTGTCTCCGAATAAATAGATGGCTGCTCTAAAAATCTCTACTGCTGGCTAGTACCTGGATCTGCACAAAAGAGTGCAGAGTGTAGTATCAGTATAACCGACCCCATGTACTGAGTAAGTGTCGAGTCTAACCTCAACTAAGTAGTGACAAGGCTATGGCTGGGCATTAACAACATATAACCTGTGACAATAATATATACAATAACACAATAAAATAATTTTACACGAACAAGAAAAATATAACTAAGACAATAAATATAAAGTAAGAAGGAAATCTAAACAAATAATTAAGTACTGCAACAACAATGAAATAACTCAGCCTCCTTTTCCAAACCTCAGCTATAACCAACTCTCAAATAATTTCCAAGTTTCCAAACTTTAACTTTAAATAAAAGTAGTGCCAAAATATGAAAAATAGTAAGTTTTCAAATCTTTATTTTTCTTTGAAAATCAATAAAAATATAAATGTCCTCCCTTATAACTCCTTGTTGCGGCGTGCAACCCGCTCCCACCTGTCCACCCTTATTGCTCCTCCCTAAATATATCACCCTTATTACTCATGTTGCGGCGTGCAACCCGATCCCATATGTCCACCCTTATCACTCGTTGCGGCGTGCAGCCCGCTCCCACCAGACATATCGTATCAATTTATTCATAATTTCACAATTCAAGTCAAAGTCTTTTACAATATTTATGTCTCGACAATTGTAAACAGAACAAGTTTCACTTTAAATAACAGTAAAAGCAGAATATGAAATAATGACAATAAAACAATGAGTGTTCCAACCTTTATTTCATGAACAATAAAACATGCATATTGATGCGAGGCTAGAATTCATAGTTTAACATGTTATATGCCTTACATTTTATGTGCGTTAATGATAAAAATACACTTTTTATGTGCTTAATGGAGTTTATTTCATGTGTAGGTGAATTGGAGATGGAAACCGAGCTAAATGGATGCAAATACGTCAAAATACGCTTGAGAGGCGAAGAAGGAACACCCTGGCCTTATCCAGGCATTTGCCTCCTAAAGCCAGGCTGGCCCTAGCGTTAGGAGGGCGTTTGCCTCCTAAAGCCAGGTTGGCCCTGGCGTTAGGGGGGCGTTTGCCTCCTAAGCCAGGCCTGGCCTGGCCTTATCCAGGCCTTAGAGCCAAAACGCCTGGTCTCCTGGTTCTGGTCAATTTCGAGTTTTGACGAGTTTAAGTGTTTCCCGGTTGAAATAGAAGTTTTCTACACGTTTAGGGTTTGTCCTAAACTTATAAATAGACCCCAAAAACACAACTTAGGGAGATATTCGATGAGAGGAAGCCATTGAAGAGAAGGAAAACATCGATTTGTACAGATTTTCTCCATTACTTTGTAGTTTAATTATGCAAGTTATTTTA
>ML359936.1:0-20253 GCA_005239505.1 Nicotiana paniculata | reverse complement strand
ATATTCCTATCCTAACCGCAAATCCGCTCTCCTGAAGGGTTAAGATCTTGCTCTACCCAACCTGATATGCAATCTAGAATTCCCTCTCCCGAATTCAATCCTAGATTCGTAGATAGCAATTGGTGATCAAGCAATCAAATAATTAAGTGCAAGATTGAATAAATAAACCAATATGATAAAATAATAAGAACAATTCAAGCTTCAACTACAACGTTCATGTAGCACCCAAAACTCTAGAACTAATAAACTATGAAATTAAAGAAAGAGAAGAGAAGAAAAACTAGGTCGAAGCCTCCTTCAAGCGTGGTGTGTGTTCCTCCACGTCCAATATCCTCTCTGTCGTGAATATCTTTTGTCAAATCGTCCATCAATGTTGTATTTTTGGGTCTATTTATAAGTTTGGGACAAACCCTAAACGTGTAGGAGACTTCTATTCAAACCGGGAAACATTTAAAACCTTCAAAACTCGGAATTGACCGGACCAGGGACCCAGGAGTTAAGCCCCAAACGCCCCCTTATAGTCAGGTTAGGCCTGGCGTTTGGGCTCTAACACCTCACTAACGCCAGGGTCAGCCTGGCTTCAGGGGCCAAATGCCCCACTAACGCCAGGGTCAGCCTGGCTTTAGGGGCCAAACGCGCCACTATGGCCCGGGTCACTCCTTTTCGACTCTTGAGTGTATTTTTGACGTTTATGCACCCATTTAACTCAGCTTCCATCTCCAATTCACCTACACATGAAATAGACTCCATTATGCACATATAATGTGTATTTTTATCACAAAAGCACACAAAATGTAAGGTATAATGCTTAAAACCATGGATTCTAGCCACGCATCAATACCCCACGCTTAGACTTTTGCTCGTCCTCGAGCAATATCCTTCAACACGTACACATTTCATTAACAAGGAGTACTTTACTTTTCAATAACACACATTAACCCTTAACTATGATCGATACCGGCAATCAAGTATGAACATACAAAATTTCACATTCTTTCCCTTCTTTAAACATGCCCAAGTATAACAATTTAATCAATCATACCAACAACCTAATTGCAACCACCCAACCTCAAGAGNAACAAAAGAGTGAATATAACTAGTCCACACATTCAAATATGCTTTTGAACATTATTTAAGGATATCACACAACTGAACAATTTTACTCACTCTCACAAAGAATTCATATGCATCCCGTGGTCATACCATAAGCTTGCCCGTAGTGTAGATCTCCACTAATTCAAGTTAGCCAAATCTAGGATCCATTAGGACTTTTAAGGCTGTAATGTAAGCTAAGGGACGGGTAGGATATATTTAGGAATAGTGACTAACCCTCCTAAGCACTTTAATACACTACCTTCACAAATCAACACATATTCTTCTCAACCAATTCCCTTGCCACAATTCATATTCAACATAGATCTTTTTTAATTAAGCACTTCTATATTTTCACTATCACAAATTAATCGAAATTTGGAGGTGTGTATCTTTTTGTACATACTTTTACTATCATTTTTTTTCTTTCTTACACACACTCCATACATGAAGATTCAATGGCTAGTGACTTTTGAATACAATTTTTAGTGCACTAACATGCCTTTCCATGTCTCCACTCTAAAGTTAATCCCCAATATCTCACCTTACTTCTTTTAGCGACTAAGTTCCTTAGGAGGGAAAGGTGCAAAAATCTCAATTTAAGAACAAAATAGGGATACAGCTTGTAATGTGGGTACCAAAGAAAAGGTCAAACGGCTCAAAGGGGCTAGCAATGGAAAATGTAATTCTTATGTGACAATCACATCCATGATGAAACAAGAAAATGCCTACGTCATCTCCTAGACTAGCATAACCTACAATTTTGCTTCGATTAACACACGGGGCAAGTTCTAGATTATACAGGATAACATAGAAAATCACTAAACCTCACTCACACATTGCACATGGCTCAATCACAACAATTTTATTCAACTCTCAAGTTAAGCAGACACACAAAATTGAGAGAATTAAGCAATATCGCACTATGTAGAGTACAAGTCAAACAACTGAGCTAAGGCGTCACAAAATAGGCTATTTATTTTTACTCATGCATCACATGTCAAACCAAATATAAAGGAAAACAGAATGTATGTCATAACATAATATGTTGGCATCAAACATGTCATAGGGTATTTCTCAGTTACTCAGTTTCTTCCTAACTACTCTAAAAAAAAATTTAAAGTACCCGGTTCAAGTTACACCCTTGGAAAAGAACCGGTTCCCAAAGAAAAACCAAGGGATACTACCTAACTATCCTAAAAAAAATCTTTTTTGAATTTTTTTTTATCGGACTTAATCCCTCAAGAAAATTGTCAAACAGATCCATCGTTGGGAAAAATCCGAGATTTTTCTAAAAAATAATAATTTTATACAATAACACCTCAGAAAGTAGTTTCCCCACCCCACACTTATGTTATGCATAGTCCTCGATGCATGATCACAAAGAAAAACATTAAAACAAGGGTGAGAAATACTCCCTGAGACCCCTTCGGGTCTAGCTCGGACATGATTCTCAATCTTTAGAGTCGGGATGACCCCACACTTAAGCTCAAACATGCTCCTGAGCTTCAACTTTTGGGTATTCAGACTTCCCCTACTCTGCAAAATAAAAACTACACAAAACTCGACACTAAAAAAAATTAATGAAAAGATATGCAGGCTGGATTGCCTCCCAACAAGCACCTTATTTATAGTNCATCTTGCACTTCTTGGCCCTTAGGTGAGGGATGTCATTTTGTCTCCTTGGCATCACAAATTTCAGAATATAAATACTTTGTTCCTCATCCATTGACTCCTCTATATGCTCGAGTGGATCACTTCCAATGTCACAAACCAAACACAATGTTGAAAAGTGTTTAGAATGAGGTCTAATATGCTCCAATTCAAAAACTGCATTATTTTGACATCCTCTATTTTATACTCTTCATCAACCTTGACATCATTAATAATTTGGTCGAATAATTGGATTTCCTCTTTCCGCTCCACAAGCTGGCCAGAATCCACAAATATTGATGGTAGGGCATCAGACACCTCAACCTTTTTATTCAATTGAGCCTGCAGGTCATGGATATCTGAGCCAAATTGGTCTATCTATTGCCTGAGCTCAGTTCTTCCTTCTATCAGTTGCTCTGTCATATTTGAAAGACCATCACGAAGAAACTCATGAGATTTTATTAGTTGAACTTGTTCCTCTAGCCAATATTGGCTCATTATATCTGCTTTTTCAAAATTATCTTCTGGTGGGAACTCGCTCTCTTCATCGAGTTGAGGTTCTTCTTGAAAATTTGCCATTAATTCATCCATTCTAGCCTGGAGTCTTTTGATAGCTAAGGCATCAAGAACTTGTTGCTCGGCTATCATATTCTGTTGCTCCGCTGCTTGTCTCATTAAGTCCATAATACGAGCCATGCTTTCCATATCCTCCACTTCCTTGCTCCTATCAAACTCATTAACGTTATTAGAAACATTACAATAAAAGCTCTGAGAAGGATAATAAGAATTAGGACAACCATCCCAATGGCCACCTTGACAACCACACACATTACAAAAATTCCACACATTAGATTGAGATGGACAATATTGCCACATGTGTGGTCCTCCACAATATGGACAAGGATCGTCATAATAAGAATAACCACTATTCGACCAATTATCATACCAAGATGCCATATCAAGAAAGATAATGAAATAGTTAATTTCTAAGTCCCCGGCTACGGCGCCAAAAACTTGTTGGTCCCAAACGCACACGCAAGTATACGTGGTCGACAAGTAATATAGGATTGTAAGTCCAGATATCGTACCCACAGAGACTTGTGATTAACTATCAACTAAATTAAACCCAAACAATTAATCTATTCAAGCGAACACTAAAGTATGAATATTTAACTAAAATTAATCTAGAATAGTAAACTATGAAATTAACGAAATAATTGGCGAGATTTTAGATACGAATTCAATGAGATCCGATATTCTAGAGCTATGGGTTAGCTAACAATCCTGTTGAGTTTTCCACTTAAATCGTCTAATTAATTTATCTGGTTTATTGATTGACGAGGTTAATATTGCTCGTAGCCTTCTCCCGAAGTACAACTCGCCTATTCAAGCTAACCTAACGCCTATATTCCTATGAAATTAGGATTAACAAGAACAAATTAATAATTTCCGTATAATAAGCAAGCAAGGCGATTAGGTATATTCCTATCCTAACCGAAAATCCGCTCCCCTGAAGGGTTAAGATCTTGCTCTACCCAACCTGATATGCAATCTAGAATTCCCTCTCCCGAGTTCCATCCTAGATTCGTAGATAGTATTCAATTGGTGATCAAGCAATCAAATAATTAAGCGAAAGATTGAATAAATAAACCAATATGATAAAATAATAAGAACAATTCAAGCTTCAAACTACAACGTTCATTTAGCACCCAAAACTCTAGAACTAATAAACTATGAAATTAAAGAAAGAGAAGAGAAGAAAAACTAGGTAGAAGCCTCCTTCAAGCGTGGTGTGTGTTCCTCCACGTCCAATATCCTCTCTGTCGTGAATATATTTTTTCAAATCGTCTATCAATGTTGTGTTTTGGGTCTATTTATAAGTTTGGGACAAACCCTAAACGTGTAGGAGACTTCTATTCAAACCGGGAAATACTTAAAACCTTCAAAACTCGGACTTGACCGGACCAGGGACCCAGGCGTTAAGCCCCAAACGCCCCCTTATAGCCAGGCTAGGCCTGGCGTTTGGTCTCTAACGCCCCACTAACGCCAGGGTCAGCCTGGCTTTAGGGTCCAAATGCCCCACTAACGCCAGGGTCAGCCTGGCTTTAGGGGCCAAACGCACCACTATGGCCCGGGTCACTCCTTTTCGACTCTTGAGCGTATTTTTGACGTTTATGCACCCATTTAACTCGACTTCCATGTCCAATTCACCTACACATGAAATAGACTCCATTATGCACATATAACGTGTATTTTATCACAAAAGCACACAAAATGTAAGGTATATAATGCTTAAAACCATGGATTCTAGCCACGCATCAATAATGTTGTGAAACAACACCAAAGATGAAGAGGTGAAACATATATAGGTAGATCCTCGTGGCTTCAGCTCTTAGTACTCCCCTAAAGGGGGTAATATGGAGTGATGTGGTAAGTCAGAATTAAGTGGTTCTAGTGACTACGGAATGGTAAAAGAAGAATGCGATAAAAATGAAAAAGGAATGAGATGGAACTTATCAAAATCCTATATATATGCTACGATTCGGGAATATTGTGCAAGCACGACATCACGGAGAGGAAGTAAAGGTTCCTGCCCGAGCTGTTATTAATAAATAAGAAGCCAGTGCGAGACGTAAGTTAAGATAAAGGAAATAACCCAAGAAAGATTACGCGGAATATTGATATGAGAATGGGCCAACGAGTAGTTAGTAATTGATCAGCAAGAGCACAATTATGGCTAAATTGTGGTTACAGACGAGTCAGCAGATCGTGTAAGATAAACATAGTAAAACCCAACATGGAGAATTCAGCCTCGCAGTAATGTCATTATAATACTTGAGATATATTCAAATAGGAATCGGGGTAGTTAAAGGTACCGTATGAGTGTTACGGGGATAAAAGAAAGTGCCGCTGGGAAGGCAGTCAAAATATCAGTTCATAAGCAACCCTACAAGAACAAGGGCATGGAGGTAAGCAACTACAGATGATTATAGGCAAGGGAAGACATCAAAAAGGCCCGTAATAAGCTCACAACTTTACGAGAGTCAAGGGTTCTCCCTAAGTACTACAACGAAAAACTAGCTGAAGAGATAAGGAAGAAGTCTTCAACCTAAGCACAACAACCTAAAGAGAAAATGGTCATGTAACAACAGTCTCGCAACAACATTGTAAGCAATCCAAAGGAAAGTGGAACCTACCGTGGCTAATGAACGGGAACCAAAATTAAAATTAATACTCGAGATCATATGAGTTGTATGAAGACTCTGGAAAATGTGGGCACTAAGATAAGCTAAATATGAATGCAATAAGGGGGCAGAAAGACCAGGAAAAGTAATAGCTTACGTTGAAAGAAATCTAAGATGGAACGAAAGAAGTTATTGGATCAATGATCCAGAGTTATTTACATTATGAATGCACTCAAGATCTCAGAGTATTATCCATGCATCATATATGTTGGCAATCGTACAGCCGTAGAAGACTCCGGTGTAAGTTAAAAGAAATATTTAAGTTCAGGTCATGGACAAACGATTGAATTGTTAGATGATGGTATCATGGATATTCTGTAGCGTCCATGAAAGGCTAAAGTAACACCATGAGCCACATATCGAAAGATAGCTTAAGCATAAAGGCTGATCAAAAGGAGAAGGAAACTAAAGAGTTACATCAACAAAGTAAATTAGGAATTTGATTACTGGACCCAGAAAATTATAGACCTCGTGATTGAGAATATTGCAGGATTATTATTAAATATCAGAGGTACAAGAGAGATAGTATAGTAGCCATATTCTATAACAGCTCTATGATAAAGCCTGTTAGAAGGGTACCAGCCCCATAAGAAGTGAGTATGAAGCTCCCACCAGATTGTGTATGAACCAGAGGTGCAAGTATTATAATAGAGCTTCAAGTTAAGGACGTGAATTATACCTCTGTGGAAGGAAGGTCATGAAAGAAATAGAAGATACGATGCAAGATTTTAAAGTAGTAAGGTAAAGGTTAACGACGTACGAAATACTCAAATGCAGAAGGTTGTGAATAGTCCATACTGCGGATAGAAGGCTAGAAGCGTAGGGATTCAACATCCAGGAATGATAGCAGCATCTTCAGTAGTATATCTTCCAGCCTATGATTTCTAGGTACTGAGAGGTCTAGTTAAGAGAGTAAAGAAGAGTTAGAGATGGTGTGATGTCTCGGATGATGTTCCAGAATAACACAAGGAAACCTATGGTGCAAGCAAGTTGAAAGAAGGTTGAGAGTAATATAAATAGATATGTGTAGGTCACAAGCTAAAGTATGGTAAAGCAACAAGATTTTAGAAAGGCAATAGTAAGGATAAGAAAGGGCAAGTGAGAAGGTGAAGAGAATGGATAAGTCCTCAGGATTAAGCCCACTAAAACAAGAAGAACTGATGGTTTCTCTAAGTTATACAAAGCTCAGTATAGCCTAAATGAACTCAAATGAGTCTATGACTAATGGAATTTAGAAGAGATGGAATGCTTCCCTGGTAGTAGAATGAATGTGTAATTGTGATAGAGGAAGGATGGCGTTTGGGCCTTCGATTGAGTAATGATTTCATGAATTGTACATGATTAAAATACCCACGTAAGGTAAATCACACTGGGATGCTATGAAATACGATTATGGAAGTATGTTATCTTATCTCCCCTAGGTGGATCAAGACAATCACTTCAAATATTCCACGATGAAACGTGAGCCTTAGCGACAATGTTACATAAGAGATCAAGTTATCAGTGATAGATGATACATCTACATTAAGGCGAATCGAAAATGGATGGGCAAAAGTCACAAAGTATGAGGTGAGATTAGGCCGTCATTCTTAAGATGAACAGTAATAAAGAAGCATTAAAGGACATAGATTTATACATATAGGATAAGCAACGAGGGTAACCTGGAGTTGGTTGCAGACCACAGTAATGATAAATCGAAGTATGAGTTATGGTATAGTATGACCTACCTAGATGTAGTAAAGTCATACGAATGGATAAACGAATTTATGAAATAAGGTATTACAATATTCGTAAGTTCAACAAAGTATCGAGCGAAGAACTTTAGTATACCTATAGATGCCCATAGGGACATCTTATTAAGCTCTGTATATGTTTACAAAGTAAGGCCTAGAAATTGGATAAAAATTGGAGGAAAAAGGAGAGAAGAGATGCATAAGTGCACTTACAAGGTTAGAGTCGTACATGCTGCATGATAGAAGGTAGCAACAGTTATGAGACTGTAAGGATTCCGACCATAAGTCGTGGTGTGAGAAAGAGGCTTGAAGGGGGGAATGCCATGGACTTTGGATTTAATCACAGAACAATTGCCTAGATGGAAAACAGAGTAATAAAGTAATCGGAATACATAGTCTATGAAAATGATAAGATCACCAATCAACATTCGAGGACGAATGCTCCAAAGGGAGGAATGATGTTACATCCCACATTTTCGTATGTTAAAGTTTCGTCGTAAGTTAATCGACGTAAGTTCGGGGATGAGATTATTTTGAGACTTTAAGAATTATGCTATTTCAAACAAGTGATAAGTAAATTCGTGAAGGTGAGAGGGGAATCAAGTCAAAGAAAATGAATTTTCGTCCAAGTTTGGCATGTTGGGATAAAATACGTCCCGAGCTAAAATACTCGGTATTTATGGACTAGTACTATACGAGGTACCACATGACCATGATAGTAAGGTGTATAAGGTATGTGAAAAGTGAGTAGTATTTTAAGTAAGTGGATAATTGGTTAATTATTGGGTAATGGGGGATTACCTAGTTAATTAATAACTAGTGGTGGATTAATTAAAAACTTTGGATAATGACCAAATCAAGAACGTGGCAGCAAGGTAATTCTTAACCACATGACTCTTGATCTATTTTGATTAGGTGGCAACATGTCATACGAATTTCAAGATACCTCACTTTTCTTTATACTTTGTATACAATCAATACATTAGCACTCTTGCAATGAAAAAAAACCCAGAAACATTAGCATTTTGAATCAAAGAAAACATTAGCCATTTTTTTTTTGTAAAGGCTTTCAATCAAATTCATTCTCAAAGCACTTCAATCAGATTATTACTTTGACAACGTGATTTCTTAACCAAATCCGACAAGGTTTCTTAGTACAATTAGCAACGTGAGATGTTGCGATTCTAAGGGAGTACGATGCAACCTTTTTCAAGAACATCATATGAATTTTTCTCTACTACTCCAAGTATGTTAATGCTATCCCTTCTTTCTGTTTGGCATGATCTATACGACACAAGCAAAACGAGCAAATGCACAACTTCCATAAATTACTCTATTCGTAGAAATGCTAGAGATGTGGATATTCTTATTCTCCTATGCGTCATATTATTCTATCATCTGTTCATGGGTCTCAAAAATACGTAAGTTGGTGAAGTTTATTTCATGATATTAATCAGAGGCATAATTGCCTTATGACGTACCGAGAGATTTTATTAACGTATTTCATATGCATTGCATGCATTTATACATGCACATTGACCCATGACCAGATGGCGTTATATACGCATGTGTGTATATATATATATATATATATATATATATATATATATATATATATATATATATATATGGGAAAAAGCTTACGGCGTTATATACGCACCACCACCTGATCAGCTGGTACACGTTGATGATTTTGCCCACAGTGGCCGAGATGATATGATGGGATGCCCTTAGAGGACTCATGATGTTATGAAACATGTACCTATGCACGACACGACACTCATACGCATATGCATAACACTACAATTATTTCATGAATTACAGAGTTATCCAAACTTACAGGTTGAGTTATTTATTCTATATCTCTTCCATGTCTGTTATGTACTTATTTATGTGCCTTACATACTCGGTACATTATTCGTACTGACGTCTATTTTGCCCGGGGACGATGTATTTTATGCCCGCAGGACCCGATAAACAGGTCGAGAGCCCTCCAAGTAGGCTATCAGCTCAGCGGAAGATGTTGGTGCGCTTCATTTGCTTCGGAGTTGCTTGTTTGGTTAATATGATTTAGACGTGTATTGTTTGGTATGGCGGGACTCTGTCCCGACCTTTATGAAAGTTATGTATTCTTAGAGACTTGTAGACGGATGTCATGTACGTAAAATATTATACGGCCTTGTCGGCCTATGTTCAGTATACGAGTGGTCATTTTGATCTTATAGGCCCGTATGTCTTATGTATAAGTTGGTATCACATGTTGTATTCTACTCATCTCACGGCCGCCTTCTGGCTCAGTTATCTATGATAGTATGACATGAAAAGATACGTTATGTTGGTACTCGGTTGAGTAAGGTACCGGGTGCCCGTCTCGGCCCACCGGTTTGGGTCGTGACAGGAGTCGGTCCAACGGCTACGGGATGAAGCCGAAGAAGAAGAAGAAGAAGAAGAAGAAGAAGAAGAAGAAGAAGAATAAGAAGATTAGGGGCTGGTGTCACGTGTGCGAGCTGACACAAAAATTCGAGGATCTACTGAGCCTGTGGGAATTGAAATTGCTCTGCCTCGACTCGATGATATTGAGGGGAAAACCTCAGTCGAAGTCCTCGAGGCAGAAATAGCTGAAGACGCTCCATCTCGAGGTGAGAAGGTTGTTGAGGAGGTCGTTGATGCTGGTGCAGAAACCACGCTCGAGCCCCGCCCGAAATGAAGGTGGTGCCGCCAAAAGATTTACTTGGGGTGATAGACATCAGATATTCCCCCTTGTTTCCTTCATTCACCGAGTCGTTGATACATGAAGCTCAGGCGGTGGAGACTTGCCACGGGGAAGGGATCCATGGAGTAGAAGACCCTATCCATGGTTATTTTGTTGGAGTGGAAGATGTCACCAGTCTGAGTTACTTGGAGGTACCGAAGAAGAGCTCGAGTGAGGCTTCCTTGAGCTTTAAACTGACCAATCAGTTTTCGACCCCCAGTGTCGATCCCGAGCGTAAGCGATCAATTATCATCTCAGTCCCGAATGATGCTCGGGTTCTTTCTGCCCCCTATGGGTGGCTAGCTATCTCCGATGCTTGGTCACAGAAGAAGACCAAGCCAAGATGGATGAGGTGAAAATACCCTGTCTTTTCAACGAAGTCCAGCAGGCTCTGAACCGGGTAATCCCAGATTTCTTTGTCGATGTCAATTTTTATACTTAGACTTTTCTCCTTTTATATAACTCCTTTTTCTTAGTTATAGGCTTCGGTTTTTCATCATGAGGCTTTCTTCCGATCCTGAGGGGAGCTGAGCTGGTACGAGGTTGAGTCCGATGGCTTACTGAGGAAAATGATGCCTTCAATCTTCTCAGCGAGCAAAGAGAAAATGAAGATAAAGGCCTTTGTGTTGAACTAGATGTGGCTCAGAAAGAACACGCCGAACTGGCCGAGCAGGTAAGAAGAATCTTTGAAGTTAGTGACGTTGACTCAGGCGTAGTGGCTAATGGTTTGAACCCACAGTTCCAATAAAAGCTCGATATGATTGGGCAACTCCATGAGGAAGTAGACGCAGTGAAAACTGAGGTCGAAGAATGGAAGAAGAATATGGATCGCCTTGCCTCAGAAAAGGAGACTGCCCGAGCCTAACTAGTCTCGGCTGAAATCCAACTCCGAAGCATTAATAATTATCAAATAATTGATAAAATATATAAAATGGCCGTTTTTATCTTACGATTCATCAAAATCTAGAAAACAATCAAAAAAATTCGAAAAAAGTAAAACCTTGGTGCAAGACAAGAAAATAGAGGAGCTCCAGTCTCACTTGGGTTCAGTAATTTCTGGTCGGGAGAAGCTGGTCACAGAGCTCGGAGCGGCCAAATCGGATGTCGAAACGACCAAGACGGATGTTGATGTAGTGGTGGCTATTTATCGGGCTGATGCCGAAGCTGCTCAGGTTCGAGCAAAAGAGGTCGCCGAGGCTGCTCAGGTTCGAGAAAATTGGGTCACCGAACACGCCAAAGGCCAGTCTCGAAGGAAGACTCTGGAGGAGATCCATGGTCAGGGCTTCGATATTACAGCTAAGATCGAGAGTGCTAAAAAGCTCGAAGCTGAAGCCAGGGGGTTATCTTACCCTGATGACGATGATTCTGAGAGCCTGAGCAGATCTGAAAGTGAAGAAAGCCCCAAGGATGAAGATGTCTCTCCTGGAGATGACTAGGCCTTTTAGGATTAAGATATTTTGTGTTTCTGTCGAGGCCGATTCGGCTTTATAAAGAATTTCCATCGGGCCGTGTTGCCCTTGTAAATGAATTTTGATACATATATAAAAACTCTTTTTTTTTCCCTTTTACAAAGGTCAAAGCGCCTTAAAAAATCACGAAGTTGTATTCTAAGGTTCGAGATCGAGACGACGAGGACCGATAATAAGTATTGCCCTCGGTCGTTTCTGATCAATGGCCCCAAATGATCATTCGAACTTGAGCTGAGGTAGCCCTTAGGCTTAATATGCAGATACAAAAATAAGATGATTCATTTGAAACCGAGTCAAAGTAGCCTTTAGGATTTATAATCGAGCGAGGACCTACTCAAGCTCGAAATAAGGTAGCCCTTAGCTTTTCGAGTGAGAATGATCTTTTAAACTCGAACTAAAAGTATCCCTTAGGCTTTATGGTCGAGTGAGGCATTGCTCGAACTCGATATAAGGTGGCCCTTGGGCTTGATAGATAGTCCCCGAGTGAGAATTCTATCGAACTCGGGTTAAGGTAGACCTTGGGCTTTGTAATCGAGTGAGAACTTGCTCGAACTCGAGATATGGTGGCCCTTGGGCTCTATAGATAGTCCCCAAGTGAGAAATTGCTCGAACTCAGGTTAAGGTAGCCCTTGGGCTTTGGGATCGAGTGAGGACTTGCTCGAACTCAAAGTAAAAGTAGCCCTTAGGCTTTATGGTCTAATGAGGACTTGCTCGAACTCGAGATAAGTTAACCCTTGGGCTTGATAGATAGTCCCCGAGTGAGAATTCGCTCGAACTCGGGTTAAGGTAGCCCTTGGGCTTTGTAATCGAGTGAGGACTTGCTCGAACTCAAATTAAAAGTAGCCCTTAGGATTTATGGTTGAGTGAGGATTTGTTCGAACTCGAAGTAAAGTACCCCTTAGGCCTTTGTAATTTTTCTTTCTTTTGTGCCTTTTTCGAAGGGCCTATTTTTGTTACAGATTTCGGACATCTCTGAACCATGTTAAACTGGTCGTACCCTTTTAGTTTGGGTGTAGCCCAGTGAGCTTGCTTCCCTGAGTTATCCAGGCTTGCCTAAGACAACAGTTTGTGGGTATGGCCGTGGCTTTTAAAATTTGAGGGTTGCCTAAAAGGTCTTCTGCCCTCGATTCTCAATGGTTTGATATGTTCGAGTTTTATTTTTCGGACGGCAGTCCCCGAATGTGGGGGTCATTATCCGAACTCTAGTTAACGGCTCTTGAGATCATTTCCATAATAGATCAAAAGTATGGAATTGTAATGTAGAAAAAACTTTTTATAAGTCATGGGATCATTTCAAGGAAAAATACTTCTCTTTATTCTTGTGAAAAAATGATTACACACTGCATACATGTTTTGTGTCAGGGCTCGAGCAACCTATGTGGGAACAGTTTGTTTGATCGTTTGGCCCTTACAAGTCTCACCCATCGAGAACCCGTTATTATGAAGTAATTTCCTTGCAACAAAGTTGACATCCAAGGGAAATCTCCCCCCCCCCCCAGTATTCGAGGTTGATTGTAGAAGAACCTCGGGTACTGTTAGTGCCGTCTTTGACACCGATTCATGATTGGCCTTCGATCTTAAGTTAGTTCGATGCACTATTGTCTCTATGGTCTCCATTAGACGGTTGATATCAATCTCTATTTCACCTTGGTTCTCGGTCGATATCCCTCTTGATTCTATCTATGGGCCTGATAGGATAAACGGATCCAGAAGGAACTACCGGTTGATCATCCTCGACCCTGATCTTCGACTGGTATTGATTGTGCACATCGGCCCAAGTGACAGCTGGGTATTCGATCAAATTCTGCTTCACCTATTGTGAAGCCACTGAACTTCGAGCGTTGAGGCCTTGAGTGAAAGCTTGAACAGCCCAATTGTCGATGACCGGTGGTAAATCCATTCGTTCCATTTGGAATCGAGATACGAATTCTCTTAGCGTCTCATTGTCCTTATGTTTTACCTTGAAAAGGTCCGACTTCCTTGTTGCGACCTTAATGGCCCCGGCGTGTACCTTTACAAAACAATATGCAGGCATAGTAAATGAGTCAATAGAACTAACACCCTCCGATAGAATGTCCCCAAAAGTTTTCAGCAAGACAGATTCAATCTCGTCATCTTCCAAGTCATTTCCTTCACGTTCAGGAGGTGATGTGTTCGTTTGGATCAGTCGTCCCATTGTACTTAGGAATCTCGGGCATACAGAATTTCTTGGGGATCGGCTTCGGAGCCGCACTTGGGGGAAAAGTTTTTTGTACAGAATTTTTGGAATCTAGCCCTTTCAATATCGGTGGTACCCCCGGGATTTGATCGACCCTGGAGTTATAGGTTTCTAACTTCTTATCGTTTTCCTCGATCTTCTTTTCCCCTGTCTCGATTCGCTTTGTTAGTTCTTCGAGCATCTTCCTGATAGCAGGACTGGTCTCCGATTCCTTCTCATTCGATTTCTATGAAGCCGATTCGAACCTGTGTACAACTTCTTGGGATGGCTCGAGTTCGACCCTGCTCGGTATGTGGTTCTAATTTTGTAGCTGGGCTATTGCTGCCTGTTGAGCCTGCATCATTTCGAAGATCACCTGCAGGCTGATCTCGCTATCTTCACTGCCATGTGCATTTTGAGTAGCTGATCGGGTACCCTCGAGAACACTGCTTTCGGGATCGACGACTAAATTTCCATTGATGGCTACATGTGAACTGACATCAATTGGATCTACAGCAGGAATTCCATCAAAACCAGCAGGAGGTACACCGTTTCCTAGTGCAATGTTCTCATTTTCGCCGTGGTGGCTGAGATCATTGTTAATGTGTTGAGGTGCTGACCGAGAGTTTGACATTTTTTAATCCTGTAACCAAAGATACTTCAAAGAACAAGTGTAAAATAACGCGTGTTACGAAAGTTTGTACCAAACAACCACAATTATCCTTAGCCCCACGGTGGACCCCAAACTGTTTACCCTTAAAAATAGATAACAATTAAATTTATAAGTGGCTTTAAAGATATGCGATTTCACTTGGCACAAACTGAGAAAATGTTTAAATTGATACTAGAAATTGACTGCAAATAAAAATAAAGCTAACCAAATTAGATATGCATCTTTGACCCTGGAGCTAGGTTGCCCTCGAACCAAACGAGTACGCTACTGGAAAATGTGAACTGAGCAACGGAGTATTGAAAGCTTAAGATAAAAATTGTTATACTACTTTGAATAATGTTCATCTCCCCCTTTACAAACGATAAAACCTCCCTCTATATAGTAGATGTGTTCTACTTATAATACAATTTTAAGAACAATAAAAAATTTTATGATTGGCTATTTAACCGGTCTTTTCTTGATACGTGCCGATATTTACGCCTGATCCTCGCCGATCGCGGATATCTTGGCTTTCTGTTATTGGCTCGGCAGGCTTCCCTCGATCTTGCTCGATCTCTATCCCGCTTGGTCTCGATCTTGACTGATCTCTATCTCGATCGATCCTTGAGTCACGAGCTTGGCAATCCAACTTCATGTCACGGTCCGGTATAACATGGGGTCGAACCTTGGCTTACCACGCCTTGGTCTCGATTATTCATATGAAAAGGGCAAGCCCGATTTTGATCGTATACAAGGATGAAATCATGTGATTGATAAACATATATTAGGTTAGTTCAACACTTCTACTTTAATAAATATTTCTAGTTATTCTATCTAGTTTTTTATTTTTTGAGGAGGTAGAAATATTTATATATTAATGCTAAAGCTGGTTAATAGTATTACATCCTGTAGAAATCTCTTTTAATTGCCAAGTTCCGTAAATTTAATACAAATATTATCTGCAATAAGTCTAACGAAAGCCTTTCAATACAATAGCAGGGCCATTTTTAACGAAGGGGTGTTATTCTATCAAAAATTTATATATATATATATATATATATATATATATATATATATATATATATATATATATATATATATATATATAATATAATTCTATTATTAAAATAAAATATGACATAACTCCCACTACTCCATGATGTAGAAAATGACTATAACTCTTTTGTAATTCTTCTCCCATATTCTACCACTAATTACATAATAATTTAACCATTATCATGTTCTCCATGATTTCATAACTAATTATTATCCCACTTTCTTCCAATTTAATTCAAGGAAGAATTCCTACACCTATAAATAGGAGTCTTTCTTCCATAATGTGGTCTGGAAAATAATTGTAGATGTGTTTCAATAAAGTGAGGTTAAAGTTGTGAAAGAAGAATAAGAAAGTTTTTACTTTTGTTGAAGGAAGGTGTTCATCTTGGTGGAACTTTAGACTCAACAACTTGTCCAGAGTTTGTTTGAGTCATACGACGTGATCAGATTGTTGTATCCTGGGGGAGACAAATCAAGAGGATTACTGTTGGACCAGTGAAAACTTTGTTGCAGCACGCTTGAATCTCCTTAAAGAGAGTGAGATATCCACGCCTCAGCCTGATGATATTTTATTTTCTTCATTTTATTTTTCAACTGTAATTATTTTTTCACCAACACTATACTAAATTGTTTGACTTTTTTTTTCTATGTGTTTGACTTTTTATATTTTAATTCTTCTTAATAAAATTTGTGGCTCCGCTCATTCCATAACTTTCACACAAGTCGTATAAATTCTAAAAGAAATATTAAGTTCTTGGATAATATTTGAACATGGATGACTTTTTCAGAACTTCAAAGTCACTAGTTAGGCTAGAGGCAGATCCTTTCAAAGGGAGTGTCTTAATCAAAATTGTTTTTTCATATGATATGGAGTGAAATCTAAGGGTGTGTTTGTAATATTTTCTGGAAAATATTTTTTAATTTTTTCATGTTTGGTTGGTTTAATTATTTTGGAAAACATTTTCCTTATGATCTCATTTTCCTTCAATTGGAGGAAAATATTTTTCTTATCAAGAGAAGGGACAATATTTTTCAAAACTCCTTCTCAACCTTTCCTACCATATTCCCCGTCCCGCACCCACTCACCTAACCCCACACCATGGCTACTCACTCCACCCCCTCTCCAAAAAGTTTTTATTTTTTATTTTCAATATTTCAATTTTTTTTCTGTCACCACCCACCCTACTACCCCCTCCGGCCCCCGCAAAAAAAGTTTTTGTAATTTTAAATTTATGTTTTTTCGTTTTTTGCACCACACACCCCACCTCCCACCCCGCACAAAAAAAATTTTGCTTTTTTTTTTTTTGTAATTTCAAATTTCTGTTTTTTTGTTTTTCGGCAATTGCGAATCAAATCTCATTTCTTTTCCTTGTAGTTTTGTCATTGTTGATGAATTCTTCTGTTGTTATTTTCAGTACAATTATGAGTAGCTAATCTATTTAGTCTAAGGTTTTGGTGGAATCCGTTGAGGATGAACATCTTGTTATATTAATATAGTTTGCTTGGTTTCAATCTATATTTGTTCAACTAAGTTCTTATTGTAGTTAATTGAAGGGCCCTCAATTAGCTGTGCCTATTTAGTATGTATCTGCTCGGGAGATAGTGCATATTTAGGTAGTTGTTGAATAACATCACTCCCAAAGTATAGGAGCGATCCATAACCGAGGGTTTAAAGGTTGGATTAGGAATAACGATACCTTGGGTGCAATCTAAAGTGAGCTGTAATAAAAGCTAGCTAGTGTAGCTCGAGAGAGTGCATATAGTAAATTATCATAATTGCTCGGGAGAGATTTACGGTAGCAAAAGTGCTCATGATTGATAGAGATAATTAGGCCAAACAATAGGAAATATACAAGATGTGATTTCATCAGCGGGGGAAACTATAACTTTAGATCCTTCTCCCATTTGTTTACAACTCAGTATTAGTTATCTCTTAGTTTACTTAATTTCATTCAGTTTAGTGAGTACAAATACCAACAAATTGTTATTCTCAACCTTTGGGAAGTTGATTACGAAGAATCAAGTGAGTCTAATAACTATAATTGATAGGTTAATTTCCTGTGGGATTCGAATCTGGGCGAAATACTCAGATTATATTTGCAATGCCCGCTTAGTCTTTTTGTAAGACATAGTTGAGCGTGATCAAATTTTGGCGCCGTTACCGGGGAATTAACGGTGTTATCAATTACAGTTTAAAGAAATACAAAATTCTAAAGTTTAGTCAATTTACTTCAATTTTTCATCTATATATTGAAATTTTAACCTTTGCTAACTTGGTTGTACAGGTGCATGCCTAGAAACTCATCGAGAACTGGTGAAGTATTTGAAGCCTTATCAGACCCGGAGAAAGTTTTCAAGGCCTTGAACCGGGCCAATCGGCAAAGCAAACAACAACCATCAATTGAACAACTTGAACCTGACATGGAAAATCTAAACAACAGGAACAACAATGGGGACGACGTCGTAGACCCAGTTCCGCTGATAGTGGAACCTCTTGTGCCATAGGCTCCTTTATATGACTGGGCACAACCCACGGCGGAAAATTTGGCCACTGCGATACTAGTCCCTCAGATACAGGCTGAGTCCTTTCAGATTACAAATAATATGCTGCACTTGCTGCAGAACAAGGGACTATTTTCAAGGACCACCAACAGCATTTGAAAAATTTCCTGTCGATTTGCAAAACTGAGAGGCAGCCAAACGTCACTCAGGAAGCGATAAAACTGTTGTTGTTTCCATTCTCAGTGACATGAGCAACCCAGACTTGGCTAAACTCGCTCCCCATTAATTCCATTACCACATGGGAGGAGTTAGTTAGGCAGTTCGTGAACAAATTCCATCCATCCAATAAGATAGCTCAACAAATTGATGAAATCTTGAGCTTCAAACAGAAGCCAACTAAAACATTGCAGGAAACATGGGAACGATTTAAAGGAATGTTGGTTATCTGTCCGCACCATGGTATTCCAGATCAGATGTTGGGGCATCATTTTTATATGGGTCTGGCGGATACTGTAAAGGAAAATGTAGATGCTTCAGCTGGTGGAGCATTCTTGAGCAAAACATGAAGAGAAAGCCAAATCCGGCTTGATAAAATGGCGCAGAATTGGAGGTGGACAACCAGGAATGAGCCCGTTACTCCTGTAGTTCACTCAATGCCCTTCGACCCATCCAATACTCCTGCTAAGAATGTGGCCACCTTGATAACACAGATGAGCATACTAACTAAAAATGTGGAAGAATCAGGGCAAAAGCAGCAGGTACATATCGTGGATACAACCAATGGGGGCTTATGCACATTTTACATTAGTCAGCCACTTGGTAATCAGTGGAATGTTGAATGTGACCATCATCACTACCCTGAAAATATGAACTATGTATCAGATTATGGGGGTCAGCGACAGGGTGGACAGAATTAGGGCCAACAAAATCAACCATATAGGGGCCCTCAGCAGCACAACAGTGGAAACATGGGAGCCATGCGGCCTCAGGGTTATGTGGCGCCTTACCAAAGGCCACAGGGGTACAATAATCAGAATCAACATCAACATGCTTATCACCCCCCTCAGCAGTAGCATGGTGGTAGACATGAAGATGGGTTTTCTATACTTGAAGCAATGATACAATAGGTCATTGGGTCAACTGCAAAAATAAGCGATAGAGTAGATGCACACGTGTCAGCTATTAAAAACATTGAAGTGCAAATGGGCCAGATCTCGATGTCTTTGAATAATCGTCCTCAGGGGACATTACCTGCAAACACTCAGGTAAATCCTAAGGATCATGGTCCTAAGCAGCTAATGGCAGCGAGTCTACGCAATGGCAGGGACTTAGACTTGGAGCAGGAAAGAGCTCAAGAAAGCAGACAGGCTGAGACATTGATACCAGTGCCTATTGAATTTGATGAGTCAACAAAACTGACTGAGCTGACAGTGCAGCCTACACAAGGAGAACCCAACACACAACTCGAGGCTGAGAAAGAAGCGGAGCCAGCCCAAGAACCGGTAATTGAGGTGGTGGCTGACAAAGAAAAATCTTAACTCACTGGGAAGAAGAGACCTCCAGCACCATTCCCACAGAGGATGGCTAAGTATCAGAAGGATGAGTAGTATAAAAAGTTCTTGGACATGTTGAAACAAATACAGGTAAACATTCCTTTGATTGATGCTCTGAAGGAGATGCCTGGGTATGCCAAAATGATGAAGGACTTAATGTCCCGAAAATTTGACTTCCAAGACTTGGCCACAGTGACACTTACTCAGACATGCAGTGCTGTTGTGACCCGACCAATTGCGGAAAAACTGTCTGATCCAGGGAATTTCACCATTCCCTGCACCATTAGAAATTTTTCCTTTGCAAAGGAACTTTGTGATTTAGGGGCCAACATTAATCTTATGCCCCTGG
>ML359935.1:0-13000 GCA_005239505.1 Nicotiana paniculata | reverse complement strand
TGCTCCGACTAGGAGCCGGAGGGGTGGTAGACTTAGAAGTCTAGGATCCACTCCTTTGAGGGGCTCCCCGTCTTCTCAGATAGTTCCCTATCCTTCCACTAGATCTCTAGTTTCTCCGAGGTTTAGGGTTTCTCGGTCTTTTTCTAGAGGTAGAGGTGAACGCCTTCGTGAACCTGGAGTTGATGAAATTGTCCCTGCTGAGTTTGTCCTTGCTAGAGATAATCAAGTTCTTGTAGACCAATCTTCTTCCCTTGAGAGTGTCGAAAGGTATCCAACCCTAATAACCGACAGTCAGATTTCCCTTGTTCGTAGGGAGTGTTTTTGGAGGCCTGATTTCCCTGTCTACATTCTGAATAGTAATAAAGGAATAACGTCTTACAAGACAAGATATACTTTTATTTATACGTACCCTTTCACTCTAGGGTTTAGACCCCCCATTGACCCAGCCATAATTGAATTCTGCCGTTTTTTCAATATCTGCTTAGGACAAATTGGTCCGCTTGTGTGACGAGTTGTCGCATGTCTTAGGATTTTAGCTTCTTTAGCCTCGGTTCCTTTTACTTTCAACCATATTATTCATCTCTACTCTCCTACCTTATTTCGTGAAGAAGTTTTTACTCTGACTGCTAAAAGCAAAAGAGTGCTGGTAACCCTTGGAGATGATAAGGATACGGGTTGGCATCCTTATAATGCCATCCTCAGATACTGAGTATGCTACTACCGGCTACGCGAATATGCCAGGACGCCATTAATGAATACAATAACAAGAGTGCTAATATGGCCGGAATATACCGTCAATCAAATACATGAACGTTACTGGGGCAAATGATCAACTCAAAGACATCACCAGGGACTCATAACCCAACAGAGAAATCCGCTTCACTCCACAACTACACAACATGAGAGGTCTTCCAACATACTCACAACTCAAGGCCATATACCAAATTGAGATAGAAATCGAACACTCAATAAATCTTACCACATTTCCAACCAACCCTTTCGACACATTTCACAATCTGAACACATCTAACCATCAAATCACACCCACCACATAGGCATCTTAGTCACCAATTCTCATCAATAAGAACACAAACGGACATACAAGTCCCCAATTACATGTTCCCACACAACGAAAATCACAGCAATCAAGCCACAGAATGAATCCGGCCTCAAGTCCTCCAGACTGGCCCATTACCAACATGCCAAAATCACATCTCACCCATGGAAGCCACAAGCCGTCGATCCACAGCTGATACCAGGCGCTCTCGTGCGCGCTCGAATACATGGAAGGAATTCAAGAGTTACGCTCTTGGCTGAATACAATGGATTCGCACGACAAGAATTTTTAAAATGTGAGATTTTCCTAAAGGTTCGACAACCTCTCAAAGATAAGTACAGACGTCTCCGTACCGATCCGCAAGACTCTACTAAACCTGCTCATGACCGTCGAGTCCTATGTAACCTAGGGCTCTGATACCAAACTGTCACGACCCCAAATCCTAACCGGCCGTGATGGTGCCTATCGTGGAACTAGGCTAGCCGACTACCGCGTGTTCACATTTCCTTTCGAAAATACCATTTAAGTTTCAATAAATTCATAATAATACACAGAAAGTTCTTAATATAATAGACAAATTTTATATACAGTACGGCCATCCCCAAAACCCGGAGCCAACGTGTCATGAGCATCTAGTGAAATAAGCCAAAATAAAGTATTATGATACAATACTCCGAATCAAAGCTAAATACAACAGGAAGGGAAAATAGAGATGCTGCAAACGCTGAACAACTACCTCTCTATCCCCACGATCTGACTCCGCTGCGATATATATATAAAAGCTAACGCTCGATATCTGCTCCTGAATCTGCACACAGAGGTGCAGGGAGTAATGTGAGTACGCCAACTCAGTAGTAATGGAAATAAATCAAGTCTAAGTAGCAAGGAATCACATAAAAATCAATGTCATAAAGTCACAATATACACAGCCTTACTTTCCAATAGTATACATAGATATACGAAATCGTCATGCCTTAAAAATCAACTTCACAAAAGTCCTTAAAACAATGCACATTTTTAATAACTTTAAAACAAGGATTTGGTATGCCAATCAATGTATTGAAATCATAAGTAGCCCCTCGGGCAAACACATGTTTCACAATCAGCCCCTCGGGCATGCCTCACAATCCCTCAGCACCTCACAATCACTTAGCACCTCACAACCACTCATGCCTCCCAATCACTCAATCACTCGCACTCTTTGCGCTCACTGGGGGTGTGTACAGACTCCGGAGGGGCTCCTTCAGCCCAAGCGCTTATCACTCATCACCTCACCATCACTCTTGGCCCTCAGCCACACTCGATGGAACCACTCGAAAAGCCCCTCGGGCGAAGTAATAAAACGGGGTACTCGACCCGAAAACATCATTTTAATGCTCATGTAGTGTAAATCAGGCTGAGTTTCAAATAAAACAGTATGCACAATGATGCTGAGTAAAATCATCAACAGGTAGTGAAGAAAACAATAGTAAAACGCCCTCAAAGGGTTCTAAACAGATCGGCTCAAGGCCCCAAACACGGCTTACAACCCAAATATTTCACAAATCTTTAGAACATAATTTAACATAAAATTTTGAGTAAATATGAAACTCATTAGTTGCCGCGGAGAGGACCTAGTCCAATCCAAAAATCAGTACGCGCCACATACTCATCATCCGGCATGTGCGCCTTTCTAAAAAATCAGTGGGAAAATATGTAGTCCGGGGTTCCATACCCTCAGGACAAGATTTAAGACCATTACTTACCTCCACCGGGCCACAACACTAGTCCGCTATGCTTTTACCCCTCAAATTGGCTCCTGATTTCTCCGAATCTAGCCAAGATCAGATCAACATCATTAATATATACTCAAGGAACACAACCCAATCGAAAATTGTCAATTTACACAAGAATCTCGAAATTCGGCCAAACTCGAGCCCTGGTCCCACGTCTCGGAATCTGATAAAAATTACATCACAAGAACCCTTATCCTCCCACGAGTCCGTACATACCAAGAACACTAAAATCGGACCACAATTTCCCACTCAAATCCTCAAAAGAATAATAGATTTCCCATGCACCCTTCTTCTCCAACTTGGTTAAATTCCAGAAATTTTATGGTTTAATCACTTAAGAATTGACATAGAAACGTGTTATGAAGTTGAAATTCTTACCTCCAGATGATTTCCCTTGATTCCCCTTCAATTTTCTTTCAAAATCTCTCAAGTCCGCATGCAACAATGGAGAAAATAACAACCAAATTCGCACTTCCGGCCTTTTAAACATTCTGCCCAGCTAAAATAATTCCTTCACTGCGATCGCAAACTTTGGCACGTGATCGTGAAGAAAAAACTTGCTGCCCCATAAATTTACCTTACGCGATCGCAGAAAACCTCACGCGATTGCAATTCATCAAGACTTAAACCCACGCGATCGCAAACCATTCCACGCGATCGCGAAGAACAAAGCTCAACTCAACCACGCGCCCCTTTAACTCTACGCGATCGCACTGACCAAACACTCATAATCACGCGATCGCAACCCATTCCATGCGATCATGATTAACAAAAATCCTGCCTCACCAATTAACCCTACACGATCACAAACATCCTTACGCAATCGCGTAGAAGGAAATTAGAACCTTACACCAGCAGCAATCTGCCCAGATTTCAAGCCAAAAGTTGGTCCGTTGACCATCCGAAACACACACGAGGCCCTCGGGACCTCAACCAAACATACCAACATAACTCATTCAAACTTAGTCGAGCCTTCGAAACACAAAAAACGACACGGAAACACCAAAATTACATCAAATTCAAGCCTATGAACTTTGAAACTTCCAAATTTCGCCAACTACGCCGAAACCAACCAAAACACCTTCGATTGACTTGAAATTTTGCAGACACGTCCAAATTGACATTACGAACCTGCTCCAACTTCCAGAATTCCATTCTGACCTCGATAGCCTATTTTCCACTGCCGGCCGAAAGTCGCCAAAAACCAACTCTCGCCAATTTAAGCCTAATTCTACACCGGACATGAAAAAAATATTCTGAACACACTCCTAAGTCCCAAGTCACCCAACAAAGCAATCCGAGACATAAAATTTGCATTCCGAGGTCGTTCACCAATAAGTCAACTCTCAGTTGACTTTCTCAATTATTAGGTTACCTTGAGAGACTAATTGCCTCAATGCTCACCATGACCACTCTGAACCCGAACCAACCGACCCAACACACACAAATGAAAATGAAGCTGAACCACATAAAATGAAGCAGAAACGGGGGAAACGGGGATAATCTCACGGAACGATCGGCCGGGTCGTTACACCGTGCCTGTTGCTGTTTCATCTCTGCCTGCTTCCATGCCTTCCGTTAGGGAAGTAGGGTCTTCCAGTAGAGAGATGAGGCATGTGGTAATAGAGGTTCCAGCTGAGGGGAATCGTTTTAAGAAAACGGGTGAGCCCGAAGTGTGGCTCAAGCCTTTGATAGGTCCCACTGAGAAAGCCAAGCTAGCTAGCCATAGTGCTCTTACATGGGCCAATGAAGTTGTGCATACTTCTTTGAAGGTATGGTGCAGGTTATCTTCTTTCATTTTTGTATACGAAATTTACCACATCTGATTTGTTTATTTCTTGTAGATTAATCTTATAGGCATGGAGCTTATGAAGAGGATCTCACACACGAACCAGGAGACGAAAGAGTTACAGGCTAATGCTGATAATTGGAAAGCACAGTATGATAGCCTAAGGATTGACATGGATGCCTTAGAAGAGGAAATGAGTACCTTGAAGCGGCAGATGAGGCTCATGGCAGCAAAACTAGAAGTAGAGAAGGCTTCTTCTAGTCAAGCTGGTAAAGACAAGAGTGTTCTGGAGTCCTCATTTTCTGAGCAGCTATCCCGTGCCTCAGAGGAGATTAGAGACTTGAAAAATTTGTTGGGGAAGAAGGAGGAATACTCAGGCGAGCTCGTACAATCACTCACTCAGACTCAAGAGGACCTTCGTAAGGCTTTAGATAAAGCTCAAACTCTGGAGGAGTCGATTGTACCGTTAAGGGCCGCCCATGAAGCTGCTGAAGCGGAAAAGGACGGATTGAGAGCTGAGCTTCAGGTATGGGCAAGGGATTATGAGGATCTTGAAGAGGTGGCTGCTGTTGATGTGAGCTGAGCGTATATGAATTCACGCCTTGACACATTGACGGAAATGAGTCATGAGGGTTTCGACCTTAGTGCTGAAATAACTAAAACTAAGGAAGCCATGGAGAAGGCTCAACAAGGTCATAACCTCTCTTCACCTGATGGTGAGACTCTAGCCGCTCATGCCTCTTCATCCCTAGTTGCTCCCGCTCCTTCTGCCAGTGAAGTCACCCCTCCGAAGAAGTTTAGTTGGTTTACCCCTCTTTTTTTTCTTTGTCTCAATTGGTGGTTACCCCCAGTACCATCGGGTGTAAATTTGAATTTCTTTAAAGTCCCCAAATGACAACTTAGGGGCACCTCAATGTATATAAAAATTTTATACGGCTAAGTATAAGTTAATACTTAGTTTTTGCTTAGTCGTTTTAATATATTAATGTTAGTATGACTTTTGTTGAGTTTCTGTTTCACTCTTTAAGTCTTTTGCATGCTTCATTTTTCGAAGGTTTTAGTTTTACCTCTGAGTTTATGTAGAATGCTTTAGATTACTCGTACCTTTTTGTAATAGGCGCGGTGTCATATTAAATGTGTGCCTTTTTGTAGTAGGCATAATTTATGGAAGAGGTCCCTTTATAATTGACATGAAGAAGACGTCTCAACTTCATGATAATGCAATAGAGTGATAGGAATTTTGCACATGTTTAAGAATGTTTCCAAGGAAAGGTTTTTTTTGTTTGAACTTCGATGACATTTTACATGTGTTTGATTATCGTCTAAAACTCATGGTGCAACTGTTTTTGTTTAACAGATTTGATATACTCTTGTATTTCGTAGCTGTTTTTCATAGGTAACAGTTTTTCAATATTAATACAAGGGAACAACTATTTTTCACTAGTAAACGTTTTTATAAAGATTGGGGTTTTTACCCGCAACTGTTTTCCTTGGAAACAATTTTCTAATAAGTACGAGGGAAATGTTTTCTTATTCGTAACTGTTTTTATTTGATAATAATTTTATGAACAAATACAAGGATTTAGATCTTTCATCCATAACTGTTTTATTTGATAACAGAGTTTTTTGAATGAGTACACTGATGATGATCTTTTACCCCTAACTGTTTTTGTTACAACAACTTTGAAAAGATGTACATTTCTTTCTCGTGACTAATATTTTTCCTTTCAACCTGAACATGTTCAAAGGTTTTGGCTTTTGCATTAGGCTTTGTATTTTGATGACTCTTTTGATCTCTTTCGATTCTGCTCATATAACTTGTCTCGTTGGGTAGATGGGTCTTCAGGCTCGAGCTTTTGACTTTTTGATAGTCTTCTTTGCTTCTTCTTAGACTTCCATACTGTATAATCCCCCAAGTGTTTGAGATTTGAAGAATGAGATCTCAAGCACTTGATTATTCCTTCCTTGTGGTCCTTCTCCTGAAAAGGAAAAACATTCCCGACTCGAAGGTATATAGTTTTTTTGATCATGACGGCTTAACCCTTTAAAACGTCCATCAGAAAGTGTAACCCTAGACCGGGAATTGTGTTATTTCCTCGCGTCTTTGCAGGCCTTATATCATCATCTGGTGATGGGCTAGCTTTATGCCTATCATCTAAAAAAGTTATTAAAATTTTTAAATGTTCAAAATAAAATCGAACGTGTGATACCTGACGGTGGGTATTCTTTCCTTAGAAGTAATAATTCTTTAGGTGGATGGCGTTCCAGCTTCTTGGTAGAACTCTGCCGTCCATAACTTCCCAATCATGGGCGCCTTTCCCAGCTATGCCTCGGATTCTTTAAGGTCCTTCCCAGTTTGGATTTAGCTTTCCTGCGCCTTCTTCTTTTGTTGATTGAAAAACTTTTTTGAGGACGAAGTCCCCAATCTTGAAGTACCTGAGATGAGCTTTACAGTTGTAATAACACTCTATGATTTGTTTTTGAGATGCCATCCGTATCAGTGCTGCTTCTCTCCGTGGTTCGAGCAGGTCCAGATTGGTCCTCAATTCGTCGTTGTTTTCTCCCTCCATGGCTGTTGAGAACCTTATGCTTGGTTCTCCGATCTCCACAGGTATTAAGGCTTCTGAGCCATAAACAAGTGCGAACAGGGTTTCTCCCGTGGCTATTTTTGAAGTTGTTCTATATGCCTATAATACCACTGGTAACTCATCAGGCCAGTTTCCTTAGGCTTTATCCAACCGCTTCTTTAGATGTTGATGATGACCTTATTCGTTGACTCAGCCTGACCATTATCCAGGGGGTGGTATGGTGTTGAAGTGATCTGTTTTATTTGCCAGCTTTCGAAGAATTCTTTGATTTGCGAGCCTATGAATTGTGGGCCATTATCGCACACGATCTCCTTTGGTATTCCAAAGCGGCATATTATGTTTCGCCATAAGAAGATTTTAACTTCCTTTTCTCGTACTTATTTGAACACTTCTGCCTCTACCCATTTTGTAAAATAGTCGGTTAGCATGAGCAAAAACTGTACCAGTCCTTTAGCTGTGGGAAGAGGTCCCACTATGTGCAAACCCCATTTCGNTGAGTGATTTCCACAGTTTCCTTCATGGACTTCTTTCATCACAAATTCCGTTTGGTTGGGTCCGAGGCATTTAGCTAGGGGTCCTCCGAACATCTTGCGATAAAGCGAGTTGCGAACAAGGCAATACCGTGCAGCTTTGCGGCGAAACGGTTGAGCTTCTTTCCTGTCTTCAGGTACGGTGCCATTATGCAAAAAATTAAGAATTTCGTTTCTCCAGTCCCAGGTTAAGTTATTGAAAGTTATCTCATTCCTGTCCTGGTGGATCATTGAATGAAATAGTTGGACGACAATTGTATTATCTTTGTTTGTTACTTTTGTAACTGCTGCGAGGTTAGCTAATGCATCTGCTTCTACATTTTCCTCTCTAGGTATTTGCATTACCTTCCACGTTTTGAATTTCCTCACGAGCTCTCGTGCTTTTTCAAGATACTGGTACATTCGAGTTTCTCGAGCGATGTAAGTCCCCTGTATCTGATTTACTACCAGTTGGGAGTCGCTGTTAATCACAATTTTCTCGATTGAGAGCTCCAGTGCGAGTTCAAGCCCTGCAATAATAACTTCGTACTCTGCTTCATTGTTAGTTATAGGATAACACTTGATAACTTGCTGTGTCTTTTCACCCGTGGGTGATATTAAGACTATGCCTAAGCTGACACCTTTTATATTTGAGGAGCCATTGGTGAATAGGGTCCATAGGCCCGGATTAGCACCGTTAAAGAGTTGTAATTCTTTTTCTACTTCAGGGACAATGCTATTACTAAAGTCAGCAACAAAATCAGCTAGTATTTGAGACTTAATTGCAGTCCTAGGCTGATAGGTTATTCTCATGCTCACTTAATTCTATGGCCTACTTGGCTAATCTTTCTGACAATTCCTGTTTATGTAGAATATTTCTTAATGGATATGAAGTCACAACGATGATTGAGTGGAATTGAAAATATGGTCATAATTTTCTAGATTCCATTATTAAAGATAAGGCTAACTTTTCCACATGTGGATATCTAGTCTCAGCATCTAGCAAAGTTTTACTTACATAATAGATAGGTGATTGCTTACCTTTTTCTTCTTTTACCAGTACTGCACTTACATCAATTTCTGAAACAGCCAGGTAGATGTACAATCTTTCCCCTTCTTTTGGCTTTGAAAGCAGTGGTGGTTTCGATAGATAAATCTTTAGATTCTTGAGAGCTTGCTGACATTCTTCAGTGCATTCGAACTGATTCTGCTTTTTGAGAATGAAGAAGAATTTAAAACTTTTTTCGGAAGACTTAGAAATAAATCTTCCCAAAGCTACTATTCTCCCTGTTAGTCTTTGAATTTTCTTTTTATTTGTTCAAATATCAGGTACTTCTTCTATAGCTTTAATTTGAGCGATATTTACCTCTATTCCTCTGTTCGATACAAGGAAACCCAAAAATTTACCTGATTGCACTCCAAAAGCGCATTTTTCTGGATTTAGCTTCATATTATACCTGCGTAAAATATCAAAAGTAGTAGAGAGATGCTGGAAATGGTCTTCTGCTTGTGTTGATTTTACCAACATATCATCAATATAGACTTCCATCGTCTTTCCAAGATGTTCTTGGAACATTTTAGTCACTAACCTTTGATAGGTGGCTCCAACATTTTTCAAGCCAAAAGGCATAACTTTATAACAGTAAGTCCCCCTGTTTGTAATGAAGGAAGTTTTTCCTCATCTGAGGGATCCATTTTAATCTGATTATAACCAGAATATGCACCTAAGAAGCTTAATAATTCATGACGTGCTGTGGCATCAATCATTTGATCTACATGTGCAATGGGAATGAATCTTTGGGGCATGCTTTATTTAAGTCAGTATAATCTATGAATACTCTCCATTTGCCATTATTTTTAGGTACTACCACGGTGTTTGCTAGCCAGTTAGGGTACGTTACCTCTCGTATCGAACCAATCTTCAAGAGTTTATGTACCTCTTTGTCGATCACTTAGTTCTTGAATGGTCCTTGCTTCCATTTCTGCTTAACAGGTTCGGAGGATATATCTTCATTTAGTTTATGAGTCATCACTTCTAGTGGGATGCCTGTCATATCTGAGTGGGACCACGTAAAGCAGTCTGCATTAGCCTTTAAATAATGAATTAAATTACCTCTTCAACTGGGGCCCGACCTCGTGCCTATATACACTTTTTGTTCAGGCTTTTATTCAGACAATGGAACAGTTTTGAGCTCTTCCGTAGTTCTTTTGATGTACTCGTCTTCCTCTGGTTCGTGAATGACGTCCGGTCTGGAATCTGCATCTGTGTGGTATAGTACACCTTCCACGGTAACTTGATTCACCTTCTTGTAAGTATTTTCTTTCATACATGTTTCAGCAATAATACCTTCCGTACCTATTGGGTAGTAATTTCTTCCATGCATGTTTGGGCGGCGTTCCTTGCTTGGGATATTTCCTTATCTCGTGATTCTTCTACCTCTATTTTCTTGTTGTAGTGTACCACATAATTTATATTTCTTGCGGTCTGCTGATCGTCTCTAATTTGCTGAATCCCCCATTCAGAGGGGAATTTAATTACCTGATACAACATGGAGGGTATTGCTTTCATGTCGTGGATCCATGGCCTTCCCACGATTATGTTATAAGCCATGTCAGTATCGATGAATTGGAATGTGGTACTTTTGATCACCCCCTCAGCATAGGTGTTAAGCTCAATTTTTCATTTTGTTATAACCGTAGACTTATCAAACCCTGATATGGCTCGTTCCCTTGGGATTACTTGGTTCCCCAATAGCATTTCTTCCACGACTCTTAGCAAAATGATATTGACTGAACTGCCTGGATCAATCAACACTCTTTTTACGTTAGTGTCATGAATAAGTAAAGATATTACCAGAGCATCGTTGTGAGGAAGAATCAATTCACCGATATCTGCATCATCGAAGGTTATATTGTCCTCTTCTATATTTTCACGAACCCGTTTTCCATGTGCAATTGTGAACTTTGTGGTTGTTTTGCAGACCACTCCGTTTACTTCTTCACCTCTGTGTATCATGTTGACGGTTCATTTTGGAGAAGGAGGATTTGGGGGCTCCTGCCTGTTCCTCATATATGCCTGTTTACCTTTATCACTAAACAATTTTGTTAAATAGCTCTGTTTCAATAAATTTTCTACTTCTCCTTGTAAAAATCTGCAATCTGCAGTTTTGTGCCCATGATGTTATGGAATTCACACCAGTGATCTGGGTTCCTTCTATTTGGATTTGATCGCATCTCTTTGGGCCACTTAACCTTGCCGCACATGTTCCTCAATATTGAGACAAGTTCAGTAGTACTTACATTAAAGATATGATCCCCAATTTGAGTATTACCTCTAGGTCGTTCATCTCGATCTTTTCTGGATCTAGACGAGGATGAGACTACGTCTCTTCCTTGTGGTCTTTAGTCCGACCTAGCATTTTTGAATCTGGGATGAATATCGCGTCCCGAGGGTCCTAAGTAAGGATCGTACCTGTTTTTACCTGATCTTCTATCTGATTCAGGACGTCTGGATCTGGAATGATCTTCATCTCTCGAACGAGCAATGATATCTTCTTCTATTCTGAGTTTAGTACTGTACCTGTTATATACATCGTTCCATGTTGTAGCGGGGAATTCTCTTAGACTTTCCTTAAGTCGTCTCGTGGCTTTTGAGCTTTTATCTTAGGTTGCTTGCAAATTCCATGGCTGCTCAATTATCAAGCACCCTGGGTAACTACATTCTTTCTCGTTAAAACCTGTCTACAAACTCACGGAGTAGTTCCGTGTCTCCTTGTTTTATTTTGAATATGTCTTCCATTCTTTTCTCAACTTTTTGTGCACCAGAGTGTGCTTTTATAAATGAATCTGCAAGCTCAGCAAAAGAGTCAATAGAATTTTCAGGGAGAAGAGAATACCAGGTTAGGGATCCTTTGGTAATTGTTTCTCCAATTTTTTTGACAAGGACTGGTTCAATCTCTTGTTTTGTTAAGTCGCTGCCTTTTACTCCAGTAGTGAAAGCAGTCACATGATCACGTGGGTCAGTTGTTCCATCATATTTGGGAATGTCAGGCATTTTAAATTTGCTGGGTATAGGCAAGGGTGCCACACTTGGCTTCCAAGGTTGTTGAGAATACCTATCAACATCAATGCCTTTGATGATAGGCGGTACTCCAGGAATTTGTTCGATGCTATCATTCTGCTCCTTCATCTGTTTCTGCATGGTTAGCAGTAAATTTTGTAATTCTGAGTTATTAGATATACCTGGTCTCACTTCGAGAGATTCATTAGGAGTATCTCCTCTTCCTGAGTTTGCCAACCCAGATTGAGGATTTTCCATGGTGATGGTATTATTGGGGGGTGGCGTCGGTGGTGTAGGTAACGCTGTCGGTAATCCCCTCGCAAATTCTTGCAAAGCCTGACTCACATACTCTGCAATTATTTGCTTTACACGATCTTGTTCCACCGTTTGATCATTATCACCATTGTTGTTATTAGATCTTTCTGGGGATTGTTCCCTTGAACCACGTGGGGTTCCTGAAGGCGATGGAACTGGGGTTCCATTCCGTTGCTGGTTGTTGTCGTTGGAGTTCGACATAGTTCAGAGGATATCACTTGAAAAGCAAACAAAGATTATCAGATTCCCGTTCAACGAACCAATTTGTTTAACCAAGTAATTATATCCTTTGACTAAACCTACTTCTAGGATGAACACGGGTTACTGATAATCAAGGAAATAGAGAAAAATGGATAATAGACAATATTGCAGAAATATAGAAAAGCGAAGTAAATTGTATTCGAGAATCAGATGCCTTTACAAGCTGTATTCCCCTTCCTTATATAGGAGATTCCTTGATATAACATACAACTCTTGCTATGGTTGCTCATTAATGACTAATTATGATATTAATGAGGCGTTACAAAGGATAATGGTAATTGGGGTACGGTTACATAACGTTCGAGTAATCAATTGTGGGTTCTTGAATCTGCCCGTAGCTTTGTCTAGATTCATTCCGACCGTGCCTCTTCCCTGTTTTGATCAGGTTGAGTTTCCCGTGGCTGATAAGCTCAAGGGTTTATTTAATCGTGCCTCTTTGTTCCGTACCTCTTCAAAGAATCACATCCAGCTGTCGAGTTCTCCTGTGTCCACGTGACTGGCTGAGTTTTCAAAAGCTAGCTTACGTCTGAAACTCTTTTTACCAATACAATACCTTTCAGAGAAGAAAAATAAAAATGAAAATGACTTATCTGGAGGAATATGTTGACTTCAATTAACATGACATGCACTTTGGACTGGATGCCCG
>ML359934.1:0-10643 GCA_005239505.1 Nicotiana paniculata | reverse complement strand
AGAAGACTAAGCGGGCGTTGCAAATATAATCCGGGGTATTACGCCCAGAGTCGATCCCACAAGGAATTTACGTATCAATTGAATCTATAAAATACTAAGTTGTTGTTTAATCAAGTTTCTCAAGATTTTTGAATATCAATTTGTGTTGTTTAACTAATTCTACTAACAACAATAATTAACTAGCAATTAACTAACAATTAACTAACAATATAATGTAAATGATGATAAAGAAGGGTCTACGATTATGGTTTCCCCCGTTGGTGAATTCTTCCTTGGATATTTCTTATAGTTTAATTGGTTATCTCTATCAATAATGAACGCTCTAACTATCATAAATCTCTCTCAAGTAATTATGATAATTTACTAGATGCACTCTTTCAAGTTACACTAGCTAGATCGCAATACAGTTCACTTTAGATTGCACCCGAGGTATCGTTATCACTAACCTAACCTCTAAACCCTCGGTTATGACTTTCGTCTATACTCGGGAGTGGTGTTGTTCAAAATACTACCTAAATATGCACTCTCTCTCAAGTAGATACATAATAAATAGGAAGAGTTAATCGAGAGCTCTTTCAATCAACTACAATAAGAATGTAGTTAAACAAAAAGAGATTAATCAACCAAAATATATTAATATCACCATGAATTCATCCCCAACGGGTTCTACCAAAACCCTAGACTAAAGAATTTAGCTACTCATGTTATTGAGAATCAAAACTAAAAGAAATTGCATAATGGAAATACAAAGTAATGAATACTAGATGTAGAAATCAATGTTTGTCACTTCTATGGTGTTTTCTTGTTGAATCCTTCCGAATCTCCTCCGTCTTCTTTAAGTTGTGTTGTTTGGTGTCTATTCATATGTTTAGGGCAAACCCTAACCATGTAGGAGACTTTTATTTCAACCGGGAAACACATAAACTCGTCAAAACTCGGATTTGGCCGAACTGGGAACCCCGGGCGTTTAGACCCTAAGGCCTGGATAACGCCAGGCTAGGGCTGGAATTTCAGCCCTAACGCCTGGCTAACGCCAGGGTAGGGCTGGCATTTCAACCCTAAGGCCTGGATAACGCCAGGTAGGGTCAGGCTGTAGGGCTCTGTTGCCCGGGTGTCTCCTTTCGCGTATTTTTCGACGTATTTGCATCCCTTTAGCTCTGTTTCCCTCTCCAATTCACCTACACATAAAATAAACTCTATTAAACACATAACAAGTGTATTTTTATCATTAATGCACCTCAAATGTACGGTATATCACATGTTAATATATGCATTTAAGTCTCGCATCAGTAGCTTTCTCGGTTTGGCAGGTTATTACAAAAGATTTGTAGAGGGATTTTCTTCCCTTTCAGCACCTTTGACAAAGTTGACTCAGAAGGGAGCAAAGTTTCAATGTACTGATGCTTGCGAACGGAGTTTCCAGGCATTAAAGGACAGATTAACTTCAGCACCAGTTCTAACGCTCCTAGAAGGGACCGATGGTTATGTGATCTATTGTGACGCTTCAGGCGTTAGATTGGGTTGTGTGCTGATGAAACATGGTAAGGTTGTATCTTATGCCTCTAGCAACTAAGAAAGCACGAGAAGAACTACCCGACCTACGATTTAGAGTTAGCCGCGGTGATTCATGCACTAAAGATGTGGAAGAACTACTTTTATGGCATTTATGTTGATATCTATACGGATCATAAGAGCCTCCAGTATATCTTCAAGAAAAAGGAATTGAATTTACGTCAAAAGAGATGGTTGGAGCTACTTAAAGACTATGACGTTGATATTTTATACCATCCGAGGAAGACGAACGTAGTAGCCGAAGCCCTCAGCCGTAGATCTATGGGTAGCCTGTCATATAGCCATGAGATTCATCAGCTAGCTAGTTTTGGAGTTCGGTTACTGGACTCAAGTGATATTGGAATTACTATTCAGAATACGACAACATCCTCTTTAGTAACGGAAGTAAAGAAACGCCAATATGAGGATTCTATGTTAGTTCATTATAGGGATTCCACCCCTCAGAAGGAGAAGACACCGTTTTGAAATTGCAGAAGATGGGGTCCTCAGATATCGAGGACGATTATGTGTCCCTAATGTTGCAGAATTGCGTCAGCAAGTTATGGGAGAAACTCACTATTCTCGTTATTCTGTCCATCCAGGAGCGACAAATATGTATCATGATATCAGGGAAGTATATTGGTGGGACGGAATGAAAAAGGATATGACGAAGTTTGTTTCTCAGTGTCCTAACTATCAGCAAATTAAGATTGAGCATCAGAAACCCGGTGGGTTATTGCAGGCATCCCTGATATCAGAACTTGGGAGGCCGAGGAAGACATGAAGTCTAAATATCCCTACTTATTTCCTCCTCCAGAGAAGGGTCTGACTGAGACGTGATAACCTTAAGGTACGTGTATGGATTCTTGTGTTAGTTATTGTCATTGATCTTGTGAGGCCATTGTCATTATTGATGATTATGGTCCTATGTAGCATTGAGTTATTGAGCTTTTACAGGGAGAATTGATAGTAGTGTTGTTACAAAGGCGACCATGCCAAAGTTCTATAAATCACAGAGAATTAAACATTTGAGGACGAATGTTTCTAAGGGGGGAGGATGTTACATCTCGCGTTTTCGTACGTTAAAATTTCATCTTTAGTTAATTGACATAATGAGATTATCTTGAGGTTAACGTAATTATGCTATTTATAACAAGTGATAAATAAGTTTCATGAAGGATAAAGGGTACACAAATTAAAGAAAATAAGTTTCGTTGAAGGTTGTCGATTTGGGATAAAATACGGGTCGAGCGATAATATCCGATAATTATGGACTAGTACGATGCAAGGTACCATATGGCCACGGTAGTATGATATATAAAATATATTAATAATAAGTATACTTTAAGTAATTTGAGATAATTCTTAATTATGCGGGTAATGGGACATTACCTAGTTAAATATTAATATGAGATAAAGATCAATTCTTTCCCCCCAAACACTTGGCAAGAAGCCAAAAACCTAGAAAATGATTAAGTAGTCATATAATTCTAGGTGGCTATCTAAGAATTATTATAATTTAATAAGTAAAAGTCTTGTTCCATTCATTTGGACAAAAAGGAACCAAAAAATGTCTATAATCCTAAAGCATGAAACATTTTCATTCTAGTTCAAAACTAAGAGAATGATTCTTGTTTTCCATTTTCATTTTGGACAAAAGTTCAGAACGTCCATTAGTCATAAGCAAGAATCATATACATCATTTTCCTAGTTCCACACTTCAAAGAACATAGGCTTAAATTCGTTCAAAATATTTCAAAGGACAGAAGCTTAGTTCGTTCAAAATACTTCAAGGAACAGGAGCTTAATTCCATCCAAATTTTGCGGTTCTAAAAGAGTACGGTGCAATCTTTGTCAAGAATATTATACGGTATTTTCCCTACTCCAGGTATGTTAAGGATATCCCTTCTTTCTTTTTGACATGGTCCAAATTATACAGAAGAAATAAGCAAACGCACGATTTTCATAAATTACTCTATTCATATAAATATTAGGGGTGTCTATATTCTTGATTCCCCATGTGAACTATTATTATCATCTTCTCATGGGTAGAAAAATACGTATTTGATAATATTCATCCGAAAGGCATATTGATTTTTATGGCACTCCGAGAAAATATTATTAACGTATTTCTTATGCATTTCATGCATTTATACATGTACATTGACCCATGACCAGATAGCGTTATATACGCGTATATATGTATATTATATTTATATGGGATATGGGAGAAGGTTATGGCGTTATATACGCACCACCAGCTGATCAATTGGTATATATTGATGATGTTGCCCACACTGGCCGACACGATATGATTGGATTCCCTCAGAGGCTTGATGATATTACGTACACCTATACCTATGCATGACACGACATTTATATGCACGTGCATGATATTATAAATGTTTGAGCATTTGTAAAGTCATTCAGATTTACAGATGGATTTCTTTATTCCATATTTCATCTATATCTCTTATGTACCGATTTTCATGCCTTACATACTCAGTACATTATTCGTACTGACGCCCTATTTCACGGGGCCTGTGTTTCATGCCCGCATGTGCAGGTAGGCAAGCTGACGGTCCCCCTTCTTAGGATCCTTGATCACCGAGAGTTGGCGTTCTCCACTTGATCCGGAGCTGCTTTTGATTTTGGTACGATATGTTTGTATATATATGGGTATGATGTGGCTTAGTCCAGTATTTGTGCAGTTATATTTCTATTAGAGGTCTGTAGACAGTATGTCTAGTTGGATAGAATGTAGCCTTGTCGGCTTCCAGTTTTGAGGTACATAGTTGTCTACAGCAGCCTTGTCGGCTCGCCCTACGTATATTGCACGTATATGTACATATGCTTTTTGGTCAGGTTTCCTTCATGTATATTATACTCGTAATTCTACAGATGTTATTCAGGTTTATATCTTAGACGCATTCTTAGGGGTGTTTGACAGGTAAGACTCAGGCACCCATCGCGGCCCATCAGTTTGGGTCGTGACAATGACCGAAAGCAATTATGGTTTCATTGTCATCGTCAGTTCTTTCAAGTTGATCATAAGTTCAGAAGGATGAAGAATTCATTCAAAAAGAATATAGTTGGACATGATTTGACACCTCCAGTTTTTTCTGGTGAGGAAATTTTGGAGACGGTTTAAAACTTCACTAAGGTTATCGAGGCCCCACCTTCTAGATTTTATGAATATGGTGTTACTCATAACTGGAAAAAATAACGCATATTCTGGGAATTGCCATATTGGAAGGATAATCTTCTCTGGCATAATATTGATGTCATGCATACTGAAAAGAACTATTTTGAGAATTTGTTCAACAGAGTGATGGATGATAAGAATAAGACAAAAGATAACCCGAAGGCTAGACTGGACTTATAAGAATATTGCAGGCGACCTCAATTACATGCAGTCTGCGAATAATGGTAAGGTGTTCAAGCCTAAGGCCAACTAAACATTCACTTTGGAACAAAGACGACGGATTTGTGAGTGGGCTACAAACCTAAAGATGCCCGAGGGCTATGCTTCAAACCTGGGAAAACGTGTCGATATGGTTGAAGGAAATCTGACTCATATGAAAAGTCATGACTGTCATATCTTCATGGAAGCCTTGATCCCTATTGCATTTTGTGGTTTGCCTGAAAATGTATGGAAACCCATCACAGAGATAAGTTTGTTCTTCAAAGACTTATGTTCTACCACATTAATGGAAGAAAACCTATTTTAAATGAATCAGAACATTCTTATAATTGCAATAAGCTGGAAACAATTTTTCCATGTGATTTTTTTGATGTGATAGAACACCTTCTAATTCACCTTGTACACGAGGCACGACTTGGAGGGCCGATTCAATGCGTGTGATTGTATCAACTCGAGAGGTAATGATCAAACCTTGATTCATTCTTGTAATTTTCTTTAACGTTATCGTCTAATATGACAATGTGCAGGACTATCGACAAGTGTAAACGATTTTTTAAACAGAGGAATATGATTGAATGATCCATATGTGAAGCCTATCTTTCAAAGGAAATTGTCCATTTTTGTTCTTACTACTTCGACAACCATGTGCCATGTGCTAGAAATAGGCCCAATCGGCAAAATGTCGTGATTGAGAATGATTCATTATATCCACCAATGTCCATATTCAATCAACCAGGCCGAGGTTCTAAAGATCGATCAAAAAGGGGCCTAAGTAGTATGTAGTACAAATCAGCTTCAAATCATGTTTTGCTAAATTATCCGGAAGTTCAACCCTTTCTTAAGTAAGTGTTGACGTAAGATTAATTCACATAGACTACTATTTAATTCGGTTGATGAAACTAACAAAATTTCCAATATGTCGCTCAGGGGCTTCGTGAGTCAATTTGGCCATGATGTTGTATATTCTACATTTGAGGCATGGTTTAAATAGTGTGTAAGTGCATCTTACATACTTTCTCACATGTGAATATACATACTTGGTCACTTGTGAATATACCTGCTCACTTGTGATTTATTTAACACTACATGTAGGTCAATAATTCAAACAACAATGTTAATCAGTTTTTGAAAGATATATCTTGGGGACCTGTACCTATGATTACAACTATGTCTAAATATTTTGTGAATGATTACAAGTTTCACACCGAGGAATTCTCCAAGTATTAAAAAAAAAAGCAATAACAGTGGGGTGTGTGTCAAAGGTGGTGAAGGCAACCAGGATGGGGAAAATGATTATTATGGTGTGATCAAAGAGATTCTAGAATTATCATATTCACGTTGGCCAAATAAGAAGATCATACTTTTTTGATGCAAGTGGTTTGGACCAACACCTAGAACAAGTACAAATATACGCTTGCAGTACAACATAATTGAGGTTAATAAAAAGAGGGAGTATGATCACTATGATACTTTCATAATCACAAAAAAAGTTAGGCAATGTGAAATGATAAGGGTGATTGGTTGGTTGTAATAAAAACTAAGGTTGTTGATAGGGTGGAAGTTGAGAATGTGCTAGATGTTGCTTACCAAAACGATACCTTAAGTGTTAACCAAATGGTGGATGATCAGTTAGAAAATGACTTGGAGAATCTTCAACGCATATCAGAAGAAGTTGATATTGAGGAAAGAACAATCATAAAAATGAGGACGAAGAATCTGCTGATGAAAATGAAATAAGTGAAGAGGAATAATTTTCGGACGAGGAGGGATACTTCGAAGATAACTAGCATGTTAGTTTTTTCAAGCGCTCTCAACTTATATATATTTATATTCTCAATTCTAACATTTTCTTTAAGTTATGCAGAAGACCTGTAGGGGTCGAGGTAGGTCTAGGAAGGATAAGAGACCTATTGATCATGAGGATAGTGTTATACCCTCGCTACCTTCCACTCCACACTTGCATCCCTCTATTGTTGATGGCTGGCAATAATCTTCAAGGCACACATATTTTCCACCACATCTATCTACTCATCAAACTACCTACTATTCGCCCTCCCAGCAGTATTCTTACCATTCTCCACCACAAGGATATACCCCGCTTCCTCCACATGATCCTGCATATAGTTACATGGGTCCATCGAGTCAAAAGTCACAGGGTCATGTGGTGATACACCCGTCATCTGATCCATTTGCTTCACCACCAGCTGGATTGCATCCATATAGATTTCAGTCACCCTGATCACAATAGTGGTCTGGATTATATTAGGGGTCTAGGCTGCATTCATCTTCATCAGCGACCTCGTCCCTTCTCCACCGGGTTTGTGTCCTAGCATTTCTAGACTTCGCCTTCGGGATAGTAGCGCTGAGCCATATGCCTCTGATGCGAGGCTAGAATTCATGGTTTAACATGTTATATGCCCTACATTTTATGTGCGTTAATAATAAAAATACACTTTTTATGTGCATAATGGAGTCTATTTCATGTGTAGGTGAATCAGAGATGGAAACCGAGCTAAATGGATGCAAATACATCGAAAATATGCTCAAGAGGCGAGGAGGAGTACACCGGGCTATAGCCGGGCGTTAGAGCTGAAACGCCTGACCCTGCCTGGCATTAGCCAGATGTTAGAGCTGAAACACCTGCCTTAGCCTGGCGTTAGCCAGGCGCCAGGCCCTTGTTCCGGTCAATTCCGAGTTTTAAAGAGTTTAAGTGCTTCCGGTTGGAATAGAAGTCTCCTCCACATTTAGGGTTTGTCCTAAACATATAAATAGACCCCAAAAACACAACATGAAGAGGAATTTGAAGAGAGGAAATCATCAAAGTGAAGAAAAACCTGTGGATTATTACTTAGTGAAGCAAACATTGATTTTTATAGCTTTTATTCATTATTTTGTAGTTCAATTATGCAAGTTATTTTAGAATTTATTCTTATGAATATGAGTAGCTAAGTTTCTTAATCTAGGGTTTTGGTAGAACCCATTGGGGGATAAACTTATTGTGATATTAATATAGTTTTGATTTAGTTGATTACTCTCTATTTGTTTAACTACGTTCTTGTTCTAGTTGATTGAAGGGCCCTCAATTAGCTGTTTCTATTTATTATGTATCTACTTGAGAGAGAGTGCATATTTAGGTAGTGGTTTGAACAACACCACTCCCAGAGTATAGACGAAAGTCATAACCGAGGGTTTAGAGGTTGGATTAGAGATAACGATACCTCGGGTGCAATCTAAAGTGAACTGTAATGCAATCTAGCTAGCGTAACTTGAGAGAGTGCTCTAGTAAATTATCATAATTACTTGAGAGAGATTTATGGTAGATAGAGTGCTCATGATTGATAGAGACAACTAATCTAGCTATATGAAGTATCCGAGAAGTACGTTTACCAACGGAGAAACCATAACCTTAGACCTTTTCATCATTATTTATAACAGATTGTTATTAATTTCTAGTTATATTATTGTCAGTAGAATTAGTAAAACATCACCAATTTATATTAAAAAGTCTTGAGAGAATTGATTGAGTAAAAGTTGCGTATTCTAAAGACTTGATTGATACGTAAATTCCCTGTGGGATCGACTCTGGGCATAATACCCCGGATTATATTTGCAACGCCCGTTTAGTCTTTTATTAGACATAGTTGAGCGTGATCAAATTTTGGCGTCGTTGCCGGGGAATTAACGGTATTACCAATTGAGTTGGAAGAAATACAAAATTCTGAAATATAGTCAATTTTCCTTAAATTTTTTTTTTTACGTTGAAAATTTAACGTTTGCTAACGTGTTGCAGGTGCATGCCTAGAAACTCATCAAGGACTGGTGAAATAGTTGAACCCTTATCAGACCCCTAGAAAGTTTTCAAGGCCATAAATCGGACCAACCGGAAAAGCAAACATCAACCACAAATTGAACAAATTGAAACAGACATGGAAGATGCACACAACCGAAACAATCATGAGGATGACGTGGTAGACCCGGTCGCTCACATAAGGGCAGAGGCTCCTCTATATGACTAGGCACAACCTACAGCTGAGAATTTGGCCACAACGATACTGGTTCCTCAGATTTAGGCCGAGTCCTTCCAGATAACAAATAACATGTTGCACCTATTGCAGAACAAAAGGCTATCATCAGGATCATATATCGAAGACCCCCAGCAGCATTTGAAAAACTTCCTGTCAATTTGAAAAACATAGAGGCAGCCAAACGTCACCCAGGAGGCAATAAAACTGTTGTTGTTTCCATTCTCAGTGACTGGAGCTTCCCAGACTTGGCTAAACTCACTCCCCATCAATTCCATTACCACATGGGAGGAGTTAGTTAAAAAATTCGTGAACAAGTTTCATCTACCCAACAAGACTGCTCAACAAATTGATGAAATCTTAAGCTTCAGACAGAAACCAGTTGAAACACTACAAGAGACATGGGAACGATTTAAGGGGATGCTGGTTATCTGTCCACATCATGGTATTCCAGAGCAAATGTTGGGGCAGCGTTTTTATATGGGTTTGGCTGATACTGTTAAAGCAAATTTTGATGCTTCGGCTGGTGGAGCATTTCTGAGCAAAACTTGGAGAGAGAGTCAAATCTTACTTGATAAGATGGCACAGAATTCAGGATGGACAACAAGGAATGCACCTATTACTCCTGTAGTTCATTCAGTTCCCCATTTGATCCATCTAATACTATTGCAGAGAACGTGGCCACCTTGATAACACAAATGAGTATACTTACTAAGAAGGTGGAGGAATCAGGACAAAAACAGCAAGTACACATCGTAGACACAACCAATGGGGGCTTATGCACATCATGCATTAGTCAACCACTTGGTAACCACTGGAATGCAGAATGTGATAACCCTCCTTATTCAGAAAATATGAATTATGTGACAAATTATGAACGTCAAAGACAAGCGGGGCAGAACTGAGGTCAACAAGTTCAACCATACAGGCCACCTCACCAACAACAAAATAGTGGAAATATGGGCGCCATGAGACCACAAGGCAATGCAGCACCATATCAGAGACCAGACAGTTATAACCATTNAGAAGATGGGTTTTCGCGGTTGGAAGCTATGATGCAGCAGGTGATTGGGTCAAACACCAAAATCAGTGAGAGAGTAGATGCACATGATGCAACTATTAAAAATATTAAAGTACAGCTGGGGCAGATTTCAAATGCAGTTAACAATCGTCCTCACGGAAATTTACCTGCTGATACTCAGGTGAACCCAAGGGACCAAGGACCAAAACAGTTAATGTCATTGAACCTCCGCAATGGCAGAGACCTGGACCTAGAACAAGAAAGGAGGCATGAAAATAGATAGACAAACATACGGGTACAGGTACTGATGCGATACTAAATTGCATAGTCTAGCATGTGATATACCTTACATTTGAAGTGCTTTAATGATAAAAATACACTTTTTACGTGCTTAATGGAGTTTATTTCATGTGTAGGTGAATTGGATATGGAAACGGAGCTAAAGGGATGCAAATACGTCGAAAATACGAAAAATGAGACACCCGGGCGATAGCCGGGCGTTTGCCCCCTAAAGCCGGGTACCCCCTGGCATTAGGGGGGCGTTTGCCCCATAAGGCCAGGAACCCCCAGGCATTAGGGGGGCGTTAGGGCCCAAACGCCAGGCCTGCCCTGGCCTTAAGGGGGC
>ML359933.1:0-63755 GCA_005239505.1 Nicotiana paniculata | reverse complement strand
CCCTTTGTCCGTTCTCTCTCTCTCTCTTCTTTCTAACAAACCCTAGCCGCCACCCTCCGCCTGCCGAAAATCACCTACCGTGGCGGAGCTTCACACAATCCAGAGCCAAATCCCTACCAGACAATCACCATCATCCCCTCTATCACCTCCCGTTGCTAGTTTCTCTAAAAACCCAATCGATTTGCGTCAGTTTCAGATCTAAGAATCTGAAAACCCCAAAACTACTCCCCGGCCGATTCAAAGACAATCAATGGTCCAGACCTTCATGGTCGATTGCTCTTAACTAGAGCAATCGATTCATGAAGGTTTGATTCATTTTCAAACCCCACTGGGATCCGGTAAGGTCCAACAACTTTCTTTTCCCGGCCAAACCCATCAAGGGATATTTTCCCCACTTTTTTTCTCTTCTTCTGTTTGTTTCCTCTTTTGTGGTTACTTGTTTATCCCATTTTACTGAAATGAACAGGGTTGTATAATCACCCTGTCTTAGGCTGTTTTTTTTCTTGTTCTATTACTACCCGTGTTTGTTTAGTCATATTTCTTTGTTGATTAATCTAGTTTCTTTTAGCAATCATGTGTTTGTTCTTGTCTCGTATGTTGGAATCCACACAAAAGTTTAATTTTGTCTTTCATTATGAGAGTCTTGATGAATAAATTTAGGAATTCTTGTGGTAAATGATTCTGGATTTTATTCTTTTTTAAGACCAAATCTCATGTCNTAATTGTGTTTTCATTATGAGAGTCTTGATGAATCAATTTAGGAATTCTTGTGGTAAATGATTCTGGATTTTATTCTTTTTTAAGACCAAATCTCATGTCAATCATTTCTTTTAGTTTGTTTTAGTAATTTCATTTATGTCTTTTTCTTTCTCTCCTTTTTTTTTCTTCGTCCATCCTTGCTCATTGTTTGACTGTTACTATCCTGCTCTAGATTGACTAAGAAGAATATAAAATGACAATTTTGTTTAATCTTGATTAGGACAGTGATACCCTATGTTGCGATTTGAATTAGATGATTGAACTGAAACTAAATAATAATTAGAACAGTGTTATCGTGTTATTATGATTAGAACTGTGATCGAGTTTACCTATCTAGATAATAATTAGGGATTGTTTGTGTGCTGATTAAACTGAAATTTGATCTCCGCCTTGCTTTGCTTTGATTGTTGATTCTGTTTAGTGTTAAGTGAATATTAATTTAGGATTCCTTCCTAATTATGTCATGCAGAAGAGCTATTAGCTCTTTTAGGATTATTACTAGTTAGTCTGAACCAGTGCAGAGCCATGAATTAAATTAGTTCAAATCCTAAACTCAAGGCTTCCCTCATCAGTGATAACCTCCTAAAATACACTTGTTTAACTAGGTTAACCTAGTCTAATAGTCTCTTGAACAAATAACTAAGTCCTAAAATCTGCCTAAGGTAACTAATTTAAGACTAATTAACTAAAATAAATCATTTAACCTAGGCTTGATAATTAGTTATGTTTTCTGATTTTAGGTAAGTGAGTTTGACTTAATTAAACTAAATCAGTTAACTTAATTTAAGAAGTCAAAACTAATTGGTTTACTTCAATTAATTGATTTAAACATAAGTAAGTAGTATGAAACTAACTCTAGGTATTTAATCAATTAACCTTTAATTAATTAACTCAACCTTAGTTAAGAACAACTAATAGTTAACTAAAGAACATAGTTGGGGTTAACTCACCAAAGTTAATGCCTAGTTAACTAGTGAACCTAACTAATGTTAGTTAACTAGAGTTAAATAATAACACAAAGTGAGCTTAACCTTGATTACCCAATGGTAAATTCAGGGACTCCAAGGGATACAATAGGTAATGTAGACTTAGGAAATCAGAATTTTAAGGGTTAAAGGGTCTTTTAATAGGTAAGAATGTTCTAGAATAGGGGCAGCTGTCCCAAAGATAGGGTTGACAGCTGCCCTATGTACTATTTTGGTACTATTTTTCAGTATTGGATAGGGAATGTTCAAAGAATATCCCATTTTCAAATATCATATAAGTAGACCCTCTTTTTAGAGGTGAAGGGGTTGGAATTCTTACATTTTTGAGCTGCTGGGATACAGAATCCTTCCCATTTTTCAGAAATACTGTATCTACTTAAAAGGTTTTAAAAAGAAGAATCCTATTAGAAACAAAATCTGATTCCCTTTTAGAAAACAAGTTCATAAGTAGATGGCCTAGCTCAGTTGATATCCTCCCTTTTGCTGAATTTTGGTTTTCTGAAAGTTCTTCCTTCAAATATCCACACTCAAGATTTCTGGGTTATTTTTGCTGGACCGGTTGATTTTCTTTGGGTTTTTTTCTGTTTGCTATTTGATGATCTCTCTTCCTTCTTGATGTTCATACTTGACCTTTATTTGGTCAAGTCTCTTTGTTTGCTTCTCTCTTAAAAAGTATGCATTTAACTCATCTTTTATTAATGAAATTTCTTGAATTGGAATCTTTTTCTTCTTCTCCCTGCTTAAATTAGTTTTTCATTGATGAAATGAGTTTATCTCTCTTGCTTTATGTACATGTGACTGTATAGATGTTTATTAGCATATTAATGAACTTGTTGAATGTGATGAATATTGTTTGTTTTGTTGCTATCTCCTTGCTGAAATATTCTGTTATTTCACGCCAAATGTATATAAATATGGAAATACTCATAGTTCTATATTAAAAAATAAGGCTGCACTGAGGTGTAGAATCTGACCTTCTCTATGGTCAGGCTCTCTCTATAAGTGTGCAGAAAAATATGCTTTTCAATTGAGTCTCTTTGGTCAATAAAGAGATTCAACAAGCAAATATCTAGATAGGTTAGTATCAGCACTAGGGTAGATGAATCTGACCTTCCAATGGTCAAATTCACCCCATAATAGTGCACAAAACAGTAGTGTAGATGGCTGAAATTCACCCTATAAAGGGTATACATCATGTAGTCAAAAGGGCTATAGAGTAAAGAATCTGAACCCTTATATGGTCTGATTCAGTCTCTAAAAATCCAAGAATAGTCAAAATGTTCAAAGGAATGCGATTTGAAGTATTGGTATGGTTGTTAGAAATGTCAAGTAAGTTTGTATCTCTGGGTTTGAATCAGACTCTCCTTCATAGTCAGATTCAATCTAAGAAAAAATACATAAAGCATGTTGCCTTTCTTCCTGCTGAACCTGTGATCACTTATCAAAATCTGGTTGTCCCTCTATCTGTGATTACAACAGCAGAATTATCTGTTAGAGGCTTCTGTGATTAATTCCATATCCATGAAGTCGTAATAGAGTCATTAGATAGCATTAAAGGGTAGTAAATCTGACCCCATTTATGGTCAAATGTACCCCATAAGATGTTTATATATATGTTGGTTTGGATGACTTATATCTTATATAACTATGGGGAGCAGCATGTAAAGGGTTGAACCTGATCCCTATAATGATCAGATTCAGCCTCTTACAGCGCACATGAATTCTGTATGGTCCAGTTGGGACTAAAAGCCGAAGAATACAGATCCTAAAGTGTGAAATTTGTTGGCTCGAACAGGGGCAGCAACTAACCTTGTTCTTTTTTTTTAACTAACCTTGTTCTTTTTTTTTTTTTATTCTTCTTCTTATTATTAGAACTTATGTATTTAATTTAAGAACAATGTAATAGTGTAATTACAGCCTTTTGTATATGCTTTATTTGTAATAAGGACTGGACTGTATATTCATTTTTTAGCTTTTCAACTGATAGTGTTCAAACTAAGTAGTTATTTCAAAATTCAGTTGTTTCAATATAAGTGGATTTAGTGGATTATTTCTGGTTCATGACGTATCCTGTTAAACTCTCATAAATCGATGTATGAACACTTTGAACCTTGAAGCATGCGATTAGGCTATCTAAGAGTTAACAATTTAGAATTGGTAAAACTGCCTATTTTGTGTATCTTCGCCAGAAATTACAAAGCTCCAGAAAAAAATAAAAATAAAGTAATTTTAACTTACCAATTTGAAGCGAGACCAGTAGACAATGCATTTATGTGTCTACAATTCTTATAGGTGTATATATATATCTGCACGAATAAGGCGCATTTTGATTAACACATTTTTATCATTTACCAAACTAGGAAAAGAAGATCTTTAAGATCTGATTAGGACTTGAATTTCCTAATCGTTAGTTTTCTTACAGAAATAGCCAAGCTAGGATGGCCTAAAGTGATTAATTGGGGCAAAATATGGTCATTGCCCGAAAATTGTTTTCTTTTAGGCTAATGAATTCCTCTTTTTCTTTAGACAACCCCCTAGATAAAATCAGGCCCTTTAGATTGAAATTTGATAAAGAACTGAATACTATTCCAAGTTACAATAAGCTATATTCGGGAGTGGCAACTCATGCCCCCGACCCTCAATTCTAAACAGCTAAAAATGCCCATAGCAATCACGGATGCATTTCATGTGATGTTTTGCCCTGTGCTAGAAAACAACAAGTGCACGCTATCGTAACTTGTCCAAGATAAATCCAAAAACTTCCTAATCGATTTTTAAACTAAAACGCTCTTTCAAAAAATAGAAAACTCAAACATCGCCGTAAATGGGCATTATAAAACCGTCACGACCATAGTCTTGACTACGTAAATCTACACGCGGGTGCGACAACTCATGTCCCCGTCCTCAAACTTCAAATTATAATAAAAATCACATGTTGTAATTGCGGGTGCATTTCATGTGGTGTAGTTATAATATGTCCCAAAAAACAAATAAGTGCACGACATCGTGACTTATTTCAAGATAAATCCATAAATATTAAAAGCTTTTCAAAAAGTAAAAAGGGATAAATGCACAATAGGCTAAAAGACATAAAACAAACAGATAATATAGGCCAAATATTAATAGTTAAGTGACCATGCTAGAACCACGGAACTCAGGAATGCCTAACACCTTCTCCCGGGTTAATATAATTCCTTACTTGGATTTCTGGTCGCAGACAAATTAAAACAGAGTTAAGATTTCCTCGATCTGGAATTTTAAAATAAAACGGTGTCCCGGAGCATCGTCAAAAATCTGGGTGGGGACTCTGAAAACTAAAATAAATCCCAAATCTGAATAATGTCACTTAAGTTGGAAAAACTCCCTATATCATCCCTTTCGGGAAAAAGGAGGTGTGACAGCTATGGCGACTCTGCTAGGGATCGAACCCAGAATCTCTGGTTCAGGGTTCAAGAATTCGAGCTTGAAATAGACTGTTTTACTTTGGCTTTATTATCTGATTTCCACATGTTTAAACCTAACGTGCTAAATGTCGCCTTTTACCGCTTTGATATTATCTGAATTGTATATAAATTGGGCCGAAACCCTCTTCTCTATGAGTCTTCTAAATCATCTGGGAAGTGTGCACTTCGTGTGACTTCTTTTCTGTTAGAGTCAGATCCAAATTTTAGAACGAGGTACGGATAAGTTGCAAAGTCGGTGAAGCTTCTGTATTCCCGGTACGCTACCCCAACCTCGACTCGAGCTGTCCGCTTGGGTAAGCCTGGTCTAGAACAAAACCCCAGGTTTAAACCTAGAATAACAAAACCTCATGCCGGATCCCTAGTAGGAACGCTTATTTGCATCATATGCATTTGACTTAGGGGACTCAACACAGGGGTTGAGTCCGTCTAGGACAGGTGTACCCGAAATGAAAGACTACCCTGATGCATCTTACTTGTTACGTATGCATTTATTTGTCTCGGCTTGTGTATTGATCGGCTAAACCAAAAAATGAACAGAAAAACCAAGAGTGAGGTAGAATAGAGAATTCACCCTGTTTTGAAAATCCTCGTATTTATCCCGAAACTCTGCCAAAATTTCTGGAAAAAAAATATAAAACAAAATGAGTGGGTGTATATTTTTAATCAGTCAGGATTTTCCCGAACTACGCTTTGTTTGATTCTCACGGGTGTGGATACGTAGGCAACCCTCATTGGGTCCAACTCCATTTTTTTTCAAAATCAAAAGGATATAGCCCTAAATAAAATTAGGTGACGCCATTATAGCCTGATCGCCCAAATGGGGCGCCGGAAGGCCATTTTTGCAAAAGTGGCCGCTTGTGTTTTGTCTTTAAAATTCGCGAGCACAGCCTTAAAGGGGCCGTATTCGTAAAGGTGGTCCATTTTTCTTTATTACGAAACCCTTTGCCAAAATGACACTTTTCGAAAAAAAATTTGTGGTCTTAATCAAAAAACGAATGTGCAGGATGAATACAGTCGAAAACATCCCCTTCAAAGCAGTCAAGGAAATCCCTCTAGGACTCCATATGTGGTGGAGAAACTTGAGGGAAACCAGTAGAAAGTCTGTTATAAAATCTTTAGGGGTACTTATTGGCCTTTTAAAGATCAAGCCGAGGTTGGACATCGTCGAGGCTCTAGTACCGTTCTGGGATCCCGCCCACAATGTATTCCACTTTTCGAACTTTGAATTGACGCCCACGCTAGAGGAAATAGTGGGGTATGATGTTCTCAATGACAATCTCAGAAGTCGATACCCAGTGGCACCCAAGGCGGTGACTCCCAACAAGTTTTTGGATCTGTTGACCATTAGCCGGGACGTCCAAGACCCACACTTGTCGGAAGGCTTCTGCACTTTCTACTTTCTTTACAGACGTTATGGAGATCCCCAGGGTTATGAGGCTAACAACACTGGTCTAACTCACAAAGATCAGGCTAAATGTGAAGCCCACCGGGGGCTAGCTTTTGTGGTAGCTTTCTTGGACACCTTGATCTGCCCAAGAAGTGACGGATGCATAGACATCGGACTTGTGGGAATAGCAGACTTCATGGTGAAAAAGTCCAATGGAACACTTATATTGATGGTCTTAGCCGAGATTTACCGTGCTCTGACAGTTTGCCAATCTGGGGGAAAATTCTTTGAGGGGTGCAACCTGCTCCTAGAAATCTGGTTGATCGAACACCTATGTCACCGCCCGGGCTACATGAACTGCGGTTTAACCGGTTTGAACTACATTGAGGAACATAGTACTCGGGTAAAAGGCCACCAATTCCGTGAAGGCACGGAAGCCTGGCACTCATACTTGAGCTCACTAACTGCCAGCCAAATCGAGTAAACGTTCGGGTGGCTCCCTCTCAGCGAGGTTATCGATATGTCTGTTGAGGTTTGCTATCTCCTATTAATGGGCCTGCGAAGCATTCAGCCATATGCTCCGCACCGGGTCTTACGCCAGTTGGGGAGGCAACAGGGTGTTCCCCATGACGAGGATTTAAGCCAACAAGCCATTGAGTTATGACCAAGAGCTGCATTTCCTGAAGGCAGGGTCCGTCAAATTTGGAACGAGTGCAGGTTTTTAGAACCTAAAACTCGAGTGAGAGACTTATCCAAAGGGGAAGTGGAACCCGCCTAAACCTCTTGGTACGGTGTAAGAGGCAGGGAGCATTAAGAGCACGAACGATCCGCAAAGAGACCTCATGTACAAAAATTCGCGGAGCAAACCCAAGAGCATTGGGCTTGGTTAAAAAAAGAGAACATCTACCGAGCCACCATAAGCAAATTGGAGGCCCAAGTCAGGGAAATCAAGTTCGAAAAGATTCTACATACTGCCTCGATCGAATGGGAGAAAAATAGATTAGCCCAAGAAAATGAAGTCCTCCGGGGCCAGATACAGGAACTGAAAACATATGTTGAGAACCCAGAGAGAAGCAGGGCCGATGAAAGGCTTATCAACAGCCTAAGGCATAAAGTATGTAGCTATGGGAATGAGTTAGACAAAGCTGAAGAAGAACTGGCCAAAGTTCGGGCAAGATTGACGAGAAGTGCAGAAGAAAGAGCAGAATTTGTCCAGAGTAAAAAAGAAATATGACCAGGAAGTCGTGGGCTTGAAGGAAAAATTGGCCGCCTTCGAGAACGAGATGGACAAACAGGCAAAAAGGTTTAAAACAGAGAGGGAACAGTGCTATTCCATGATGGCTCGATTAGAAAAAGAGTTGCAACAATGGCAAGAACAGAGTCACAAGGATGCCCAAACTTTAGAGGCGAGATCCCAACAAATCGGGCGCCTGCTTCAAGAGAAGGGTATTATCAGGCGAAGGGTCCAAGAGATAGCTGACTACATCGTCACTAGATGTCAGGAATGCGAAGATATGACTCGAACCACTTTCTTCTCAGCAGTTATGATCTTCGTCCACAAGATAATGGATGACCTTTACCGCCTCCGACAAGACATAGCACGCAGGCCCGTGGCAAGGCCGAATGATGCCCCACCGGCCCCTGGAGCAACGGAAGCACTAATGTATTCTTGATATTTTTGAGTCTGTACTTCACTTTTCCAGTCGTAGTTGAGTCCACAGTTAGTTTTTATATTTTAGAAAATATGTGTCAAGTCTGTTTTGCAAACTCTGTAATTCCAAAAATGGGCTGCCAATTTTCTGTAGTCAAAAGTGTTTATTTAATGAATGAAAATTTTTAGAATGAATCCTTTAGAAAATAATATATGCATCTCTTTGGGTTTTGCTGCATGAACTACATGATGATCTGATTCACGCGGCGCCGTGATACGTAGGCAATCCACATAGGATTTGATCATAACCATAAGAAAGGAAACCGAGCGAGGAATAAAAAGCAGAAGCAATAACAAAGGAAAGGGAAAAATAATAAAAAGAAAAACAAACCAAGATATAAAGTCGGGATGAAATACACAACTGTGGAAAAAACATATAGAAACGCATCAAGTGCATTACATACCCCGTACGTGCGATTTGCCTATGTGATAAATGTTTTAAACTAACATTTTGTTGGTTCAATCTAAAAGGTATTTTAAGGTGGTTGGTTTTGGGGTAACCTGGTTTCCCATCCTTACTTCACTAGATCAAAGGGGAGCATAGAAATGACATCTGAAAGTCACCTGCCAATCGTCAACTCCTCCGTGGAAGACCTAAATCCAGCCATCCCAACATCTGAGTCTGCAACAGCTGAAGAGAACAGGACTCTGCGTTGCTGCATACTGGAAATGTGGGACGCATGGTCCAATGGTAAGGAACCACCCCAGTACCATCCCGGGTTTCCCAGAAATAATCCCCAGGGCAGGAGGAACGTCCAACATCCCCATAAGCTACCCAGCCACGTCATTTGGATATCCAACTATGTCGGCTCACTTTGCCGGAAGACCTTCTGAGGTTCACCCCCAGGCCTTGTTTTCTGGTGTGTCTTCCGACATTTTCACCGCATCACCAATCTCCGCCACAACCACACCAACTATCTCCGAGCCAAGTTTCGAGCTGCCAACATTCACATTCCAAACACCATCCGTCCATCAGGATACCGCTCATGCTACTCCCGACGCATATCCCCAACAAACTCAGCCCGAGTTCACTTTGGGACAGGATAAAAAAAGCTACGAGAATGAAGAAATAACTCGGAAAATGAAGAGTATTGAACAGAGCCTCAAAAATATACAGGGGCTGAGCGGGCAGAAAAGTGTCTCCTACGCAGATTTGTGCATATTCCCGCACGTCCATCTACCTCTCGGATTCAAAACCCCCAAGTTCGAAAAATATGACGGACATGGAGACCTCATAACCCATCTGAAAATGTATTGCAACCAGCTCAGGGGAGCAGGTGGGAAAAAGGAACTTCTCATGGCATATTTTGGAGAAAGTTTGACGGGAATTGCATCAGAATGGTACATGGACCAGGATATATCCCGTTGGCACATATGGGATGACTTGGCCCGGGACTTTGTCTGAAAATTCCAATACAATGTGGACATCACTCCCGATAGGAACTCACTATCCAATCTCAAAAAGAAACCCTCAGAGAGTTTCAGGGAGTACGCCATCAAATGGCATGAGCAAGCCTCCAGGGTCAAACCTCTGATGGATGAGGTTGAAATGGTTAGAGTTTTTCTACAAGCACAGGAAGCTGATTACTTCCAAAATATGATGTCCACCATGGGCAAACCATTCGCGGAAGAAATTAAAATTGGAGAAATGGTGGAGAACGGGCTAAAAACTGGTCGTATCCTGAGCCAATCTTCCATAAGAGCGACCTCTCGGGCCATCCAAAGCGGATCCGGGGTTGCGGCCAACAGGAAAAAGAAAGAAGAAGGGGACATGATGGTTTCCGATGTCAGGAAACCTCGAAAATACCCACACCCATTTCCTAAAGCTTCCCAACATTACTATCCTCACCAAGATACAGCTTATGCTTTGCCCACTTTTCCCTATGCGGTAATGAACGCTCAGCCGCATCCCAGGCCGCCACAACAATACAATCAGAATAGAGCTCCACCCCCAATAAATAACCATCGTCCCCCAGCTCCATATAATCAACGCCCACCTCAAAACAGCTACACGTACAGTGCCTACCCCAGAGAGCCACCAAAGAGACTTAATTTCACTCTCATCGGAGAGCCTTATTCCAGCTTCTTCCCAAAGTTGGTCCAGATGGGGCTCCTGCAACCCGTACCTCCAAAGGGGCAGAATCCCCAATCACCATCATATAGACGGGGTACCAGTTGTGCTTACCATTCCGGAGCAGAAGGGCACGACACGGAGGACTGCTGGACCCTCAAAAGGGCCGTGGAAAGCCTTATAGAACAAAAGAAAGTGGTTTTAAGGGACTAAGAAGCTCCCAATGTGACAAACAATCCACTGCCCGCTCATAATCATGGGCCCGTCATCGGCATGATTTGCGAGGACAAGGATTTTGATCCAGCTCTAAAGGCCATCATCGCCATCGCAGATGTAGAAAATAACCAAGACGACACCCAATCCAGCCAAGGAGATGAGAAAGAGTAACCCCGTCCCCCAGGTCACGGAACATACTGAGACTGGGACAAATAAGGGACCCTCTAAAGATGCTGTCCTTTACATCCCCAAGGCACACAGGAAAGAACAAAGTGTGTTGAGCCCTCCCAGGAGGTTACAATTCAACAGGGCAACAATTAATGGCTCAAAAATATATGTCCCGAAGGGGACTATGCGGCGCGGGGGAAAATAATTTCACCCAGGATGAATGAGCCTGTGATTATTAGCCGCACGTTGAAAACTCCCATAAAGAACACTACTGTCGTCCCATGGAATTACCGCTGCACGGTGGTGACATACAAAGGGAAAGAGATTACTGGGGAAACAGGCGATATAAACTCTTCAGAGAAATACCTCAACCCAGAAGAGCTAAACAAAAGCAAGTTGAAATGCTTTCCGCCCAAAAGGCCGATCAGTGCCGGGGAGGAAGAAGAATTCTTCAAGAATATGAAAACCTCTGAATACGCCATAGTCGAGGAGCTCAGGAAATCCCTCACCCAGATCTTGCTTCTATATTTGCTGGTAAATTCAAGGAAGCATCAGAAGCTCCTGATCAAAACCCTCAACGAAGCATACGTTCCGTCCAACACCACGGTCGAGCAAATGGAAAGGATGGCAGAACGATTTTTTGAGGTCAACCGAATTTCGTTCAGCAAGAATGATTTGCCCCTGGAAGGGGCCACCCACAACAAAGCTCTCCACCTAACGGTTAAATGTGAAGGTTACTACGTGAAGAGAGTTATGATGGACGGTGGATCTGGGATTGATATTTTCCCTCTATCGACCTTACAAAGAATGGAGATCGGGACTGGAAAAATCAGGCCCAACAATATGTGCGTCCGTGCATTCGATGGTATCAAGAGAGACACGATCGGGGAGATTGATTTGGTCTTGACAATCGGCCCTGTAGACTTCGAAGCAACATTCCAGGTCATGGATATAGATACTTCCTACAATTATCTCCTGGGAAGGCCTTGGATCTATGTGGCGGGAAGACGAGCAATCTATTTACAGGGACCCATTATCCCCATGCCTGGAAGCAAGAGAAGGCAGCGAGCTCATAGTCTACCAGGCTTTCGAGATTTTGTTTGCGGACCAGCATGAGGAAGGAAACCCATGCCCTCAACCCTTCCTATCAAACACGTCAATTATGGTCGCCAACGACATGATCAAACATGGGTAAACACCTGGAAAAGGGCTCGGGGTGTCCCTGCAAGGCATTAAAGAACCCATCACTTTGCCTGCCAATAAAATGTTTTTCGGCATAGGTTTTCAAGCTACCCCAGACGATGAACAATGGGCTGACCAATGCAAGAAAAATGGTTGGGTATTGCCTCAGCCGATCCCACACATCACCGCATCATTTGTCAAGCCAAAATATGTGGAAGAAGAAGAAGAGGTTTTTACGGCCGAAGAAATAGAAGAAGTATGTGGAGCAATGATGCAAATGTTGTAGAGGCCCATATGGTCCAACTAGGAGAGGGCTCCAGCACTGCCGAAGTACAGTATATGGGGGCCTGATGCCAAGTTGCAAAACTGGGAGGCTACTCCATTCCTCGTCCGGCGGGAGTCCCGGTAGTTCAGCTTTTGCCATTCTTTCTGCACTATGAGTTATTTCAGGGTGTAACTCAAGTTTTATATTCTTGCCTTTAAATTTCGATGTAAACCCTCTTATGTTCAAATTCAATAAAATGAAATCAAAATTTCATCGCCTACTATTCTTTCTTATTTTGATTACTTTTCTTATTTTTCCAGTCCTAATAATGCGGCTTTAAAAAACATGACATGCTTGCGGACTTCGTGCTCTGATCCTAATACGTCGTCTAAATTCGAAATAATGAATCAAGAACTGGAATATGACGAAGAAGAGGCTTTTAGGGAAATAAATTGAGAATTGGAACAGTTCGAGAATAATCCTAAGCCAAACTTAAACGAAACGGAACCCATTAACTTGGGCAGTGAAGAAGGGATTCGAGAAACCATGATAAGCGTCCACGCGGATGAAAAGACTAGAGACGCCTTGATTCAACTCCTATTAGAATTCAAAGACGTATTTGCTTGGTCCTACGAAGACATGCCCGGACTAAGTATGGACTTGGTGGTACACAAATTGCCAACCTAACCCGGTCATCCACCGGTCCAACAAAAGCAGAGGAAATTTAAAACAGACATGAGTGACAAGATCAAAGAAGAATTCGCTAAACAACTAAAGGCTGGAGTAATCCGAGTGGTCCAATACACCACCTGGCTAGCCAATGTAGTTCCGGTGCCTAAAAAGGACGGAAAGGTCCGAATATGTGTCGACTACCGAGATCTGAATAAAGCCAGTCCCAAAGATAGTTTTCCACTGCCAAACATACACATCTTAGTGGACAATTGTGCCAAACATAAGGTACAGTCTTTTGTCGATTGCTATGCCGGATATCACCAGGTGTTGATGGATGAAGAAGATGCAGAAAAGACAGCATTCACTACACCCTAGGGAACATACTGTTACCGGGTCATGCTGTTTGGTTTAAAGAACGCTGGGGCTACTTATATGAGGGCCATGACTGCCATATTTCACGACATGATGCATCAGGAGATTGAGGTGTACGTGGATGATGTGATCATTAAGTCCAGAAACCATGTGCAGTATTTGAGGAAATTCTTCGAACGCCTGTGCAGATTAAATTTGAAGTTAAACCCATCCAAATGCGCTTTCAGAGTTCCATCCGGAAAATTACTGGGATTTATAGTCAGTCGACGGGGCATCGAGCTGGACCCAACAAAGATAAAATCTATCTGGGATCTCCCACCCCCAAGAACCAAGAAGGAAGTCATGAGTCTATTGGGTAGGTTGAATTACATCAGCAGGTTCATCGCTCAGTTGACCTCCACATGCGAGCCTATATTCAAGCTATTGAAAAAAGATGCGGCCATCGAATGGACAGACGAGTGCCAGGGCGCTTTTGACAAGATCAAAGAATATCTGTCAAATCCTCCAGTGTTAGTCCCACCAGAACCAGAGAGGCCTTTGTTCCTATACCTGACGGTGCTAGAAAATTCCTTTGGGTGTGTTCTCGGGCAACACGATGCAACCGGGAAGAAAGAGCAAGCCATTTATTACTTAATTAAGAAGTTCACAAACTACGAGGCCACGTATTCTCAGTTAGAAAGGACTTGTTGCGCTCTAACTTGGGTGCTCAAAAGCTCAGACATTATCTGCTGGCTTATACCACCTACCTCATCACGAGGCTGGATCCTTTGAAGTAAATATTCCAAAAGCCAATGTCCACCGGGAGATTAGCCAAATGGCAAATCTTGCTCACAGAATTCGATATTGTCTATGTCAATCGCACGGTTATGAAAGATTAAGCATTGGCCGATCATCTAGCTGAAAATGCAGTCGATGATGAATACCAGCCCTTGAACACTTATTTTTCGGATGAAGAAATCAATTCCATCGAAGTAATCTCGGAAGGCGCTGACACCTGGAAAATGTTCTTCGACGGGGCATCCAATGCGAAAGGTATCGGGATAGGGGAAATCTTGATTTCACCCGCGGGACAAAACTACCCAGCCACGGCCCGCCTCCGTTTCTTCTACACAAACAATACTGCTGAATATGAAGCTTGTATAATGGGCATGAACATGGCCGTAGACATGGATGTAAGAGAGTTGTTGATCATGGGAGACTCCAATTTGATCATTAAGCAGGCCCAGGGAGAGTGGGAAACTCGAGATGTTAAAATCCTTCCCTACAGACAGCATGTGGAGAATCTTAGTAAGCGATTCAAAACCGTCGAGTTCAGATATATTCCTCGGTGCCACAATGAGTTAGCTGATGCCCTGGCCACCCTAGCTGCAATGCTGCCCTATCCAGGTAGTGTTCGCATAGACCCATTAGAGATCCAAATCAAGGAAAGACATGGTTACTGCAACACGGTCGAAGTAGAGTCTGATGTCCAACCATGGTATCATGATATTAAAAGATTTTTGAAGACGAAAGAATATCCCGAGCAGGCCAACGGAGACCAAAAGAGAACCATCCAAAGGCTTGCCGACAGTTTCTTCCTAAGTGGGGAAGTACTGTACAAAAGGACACCCGATCTAAATCTGTTAAGATTATTAGACGCCAAAGAAGCCGAAAAGATCATGGGCGAGGTCCATTCAGGAGTATGCGGTCCCCACATGAATGGGTACGTCCTCGCAAAGAAAATCTTGCGGGCTAGATATTATTGGATGACCATGGAGAAAGATTGTTTTGGTTTCGTCCGGAAGTGCCATAAGTGTCAAATACATGGCGACCTAATCCATGCGCCACCTTCAGAACTGCATCCTATGTCGGTGCCCTGACCATTTGTTGCTTAGGGAATGGATGTCATTGGGCCAATCGAGCCAAGGGCCTCAAAAGGGCACATATTCATCTTGGTTGCTATCGACGAAATGGGTCGAGGCCGTCACGTTCAAAATTGTCACTAAGAAAGTGGTGGTGGATTTCGTGCACACTAATATCATCTGTCATTTTGGTATCCCAAAAACTATCATTACCGACAACACTGCAAATCTAAACAGTAACTTGATGAGAGAGGTGTGTGAACAGTTCCAGATAACACACCGCAACTCGACCCCTTACCGGCCCAAAGCAAATGGCGCCGTTGAAGCAGCAAACAAAAACATCAAGAAAATTCTCAGGAAAATGATTCAAACATCTAGACAATGGCATGAAAAGTTGCCTTTTGCATTGTTGGGATACCACACGACCGTGCGTACATCGGTGGGAGCTACCCCTTACCTATTGGTCTATGGCACTGAAGCCGTAATACCCGCTGAAGTTGAAATTCCTTCCCTTCGGGTTATTGTCGAAGCAGAAATTGAAGACAATGAGTGGGTCAAGACCCGACTGGAGTAATTAACTCTGATTGATGAGAAAAGAATGGCCGCAGTATGCCACAGACAATTATACCAGCAAAGAATGGCCCGCACTTACAACAAGAAAGTGTGACCTAGGAACTTCGAGGTAGGTCAACTCGTTTTAAGACGTATCCTCCCACACCACGAAGAAGCGAAAGGAAAATTCGCCCCAAACTGGAAAGGTCCATAGATCATAAGGAAATTGCTACCAAAAGAAGCGTTATACCTGGGAGACATCAAAGGAAATGACCCCAAAACGGTCGTCAATGCAGATGTCGTCAAAAGGTACTATGTTTGATCCTCTATATATTTGCAAGTGTTCTCCGATGGAATGACGAAGGCTTTCATTCTCGCTACCCAAACAACATTAACCCTTTTTGCAAACCCTTTGATCCGGTTACTCTTCTTTGATTACCCTCTTTGGAACCCAAAGTTCTTATAAAAAAATCAATTAGAAACAAAAACAACAACAAAAGTTTCCTGAACTACGGTCGACTTGATTCCGAAAGGATACGTAGGCAGCCTCTCCCTGGGGTTCAGTCACACCAAAATAAAAATTTCACATTTCCCCAAGAGTTTAAGCTGGGGCGAATATAGTTATTCGGAGCAGATACAAGCAGTGAGAGAAATTAAAATGAGAGAGTCTTATCGGTGAAAACCCACACGGGCACTGTAAGGCGACGGTGAGTAGAGAAATTGAAAATGAGAGAGTCTTGTTAGTGAAAACTCGCAAAGAGCACTACAAGGCGACGGTAAGAAGAGAAATGAGAGAGGCTAGTCGGTGAAAACCCGCAAAGGGCGCCACTAATCGAAAAGGACAATAGATCAATCCGGGGCAAGGTTTCTCAATCTCGAGGTAATAGTTGTGATGAATCTATGAGAGTCGGACGGTTTACACGGATCAGGCATCTAGTCCAAAGGGCATGTCATGTTCATTAAAGCCCGCATGCACTCTAGATAAGTCCTTCTTTTCTTTCCCCGAAAGGGACACCTTTTGTTTAAATTCACTGTCCACTCTGTTGTTATTCTTCTTTTGAATCCCTTTCGGTCTAACTCTATCCCAAAACTAAGGAAAAGAAAAGATGGCAAGACTGATTTACAGGGCTCTCATTTGACGCGGGTCAATATGACAAGGGCACCCTGCCTCGACAGGGACATCGAGTCGATCCCGACGGGCCACAATGGCCGATGATTCAAACTCAAAACCTTGAAAGGAGAAAGTCAAATTGAAGTGCCTTAAGGTCAAATGAAGTTGAAAAGTGGAACCCTGCGTGGCTAACCATCTTGGCAAGGTTTGAAAAGCCGAAATATTCCCGGTGGCTTAAAGTTACAATTGGAAGAAAAGCCAGAAGTGAAAAGTCAATAAAGGCGAAATAAAGTTGGAAAGGTTAAGTCCCACACGACCAACCGTCGCAGCAGGATTTGAGGGGCCAAAACTTCCCCCCTGATACTCTGGAAATCCAAAAGAAAAGCAAGTGAAAATCCTACAAAAGCAAAGAGAAAATAAAATGTTGGGGCCCTTGTGACCGATCGCCATGGTAAAATCTAGGAAGCCAAGGTCCTCGGGATTAGAGATGAAACCCAATCCCCAGCAAGCAAACAAGTGGTTGAGATCTCCATCAAAAGAACTGGATCAAGCAGTTGAAAATCAAGGCCGCAAAACCAACCACCGTTTCAAACTAACAAACTATTCTTTGTTTGAAAATAGGAAACAGGTGCAAAAGCAACCGTGTAAAAGTAGGGGCAATCAGAAGGAATTGCGCAAGATCTAGAAAGAGCTCTGCAACATTGACTCCAAAGAAAAGGAAGTTTCCTCCAAAATCTTGTCCCGCATATATATAAAAAGAGAAGAAGTAAAGTTGAATATGATGCAACCCTAAAAGTAGCATAGGACCCTCAACCCATAGCCAAACATTTTCCAACCAAGGATATCCTAGTCCTCAGTTGATGCCAACGTAGGGTCCCGTACCCAAACAGACACTAGCATAACCCCAGTGATCTTTTTTCCGGGGCAACAGCATAACCTGTTGACCTTTCCAGACACCAGCATAACCTGGTGATGTTTCTGACAACAGAATAACCTGTTGACCACTCCCTCTTCCCCAGGAAACATCATAACCTGTTGACCTTCCAGACACCAGCATAACCTGGTGATCTTTCTGACAACAGCATAACTCGTTGATCACTCCCTTTTCCCCAAGCAACAGCATAACATGTTGACCTTTTCAGACACCGGCATAACCTGGTGATCTTTCTGACAACAACATAACCTGTTGATCACTCCCTTTTCCCCAGGCAATAGCATAACCTGTTGACCTTTCCAGACACTAGCATAACCTGGTGATCTTTCTGACAACAGCATAACCTGGTGATCATCTCTAGACACTGGCATAACCCAGTAATCCAACAACATAACCTGTTGATCATCTCCAGACACTGGCATAACCCAATAATCTCTATTTCTGGCAACATCGTAACCTGTTGATCATCTCCAGACACTGGCATAACCTAGTAATCTCTATTTCAGGAAACAGCATAACCTGTTGATCATCTTCAGACACTGGCATAACCTAGTAATCTCTATTTCAGGAAACAGCATAACCTGTTGATCATCTTCATACACTGGCATAACCCAGTGATCTCTTTTTTAGGCAATAGCATGACCTGTTAACCTTTCCAAACACCGGCATAACCTGATGATTTTCCTGACAACAGCATAACCTGTTGATTATCTTCAGACATTGGCATAACCCAGTGATCTCTTTTGTAGTCAAAAGGGCTATAGAGTAAAGAATCTGAACCCTTATATGGTCTGGTTCAGTCTCTAAAAAGCCAAGAATAGTCAAAATGTTCAAAGGAATGCGATTTGAAGTATTTGTAGGGTTGTTAGAAATGTCAAAGTAAGTTTGTATCTCTGGGTTTGAATAAAACTCTCCTTCATAGTCAGATTCAATCTAAGAAAAATACATAAAACATGTTGCCTTTCTTCCTGCTGAACCTGTGATCACTTATAAAAATCTGGTTGTCCCTCTATATGTGATTACAACAGCAGAATTATCTGTTAGAGGCTTCTGTGATTAATTCCATATCCATGAAGTCGTAATAGAGTCATTAGATAGCATTAAAGGGTAGTGAATCTGACCCCCTTTATGGTAAAATGCACCCCATAAGATGTTTATATATATGTTGGTTTGGACGACTTATATCTTATATCACTATGGGGAGCAACATGTAAAGGGTTGAACCTGATCCCTGTAATGATCAGATTCAGCCTCTTACATCACACATGAATTCTATATGGTCCAGTTGGGACTAAAAGCCGAAGAATACAGATCCTAAAGTGTGAAATTTGTTGGCTCGAAGAGGGGCAGCAGCTAACCTTGTTCTTTTTTTTATAATTCTTCTTCTTATTATTAGAACTTATGTATTTAATTTAAGAACAATGTAATAGCGTAATTACAGTCTTTTGTATATGCTTTATTTGTAATAAGGACTGGACTGTACATTCATTTTTTAGCTTTTCAACTGATAGTGTTCAAACTAAGTAGTTATTTCAAAATTCAGTTGTTTCAATATAAGTGGATTTAGTGGATTATTTCTGGTTCATGACGTATCCTGTTAAACTCTCATAAATCGATGTATGAACACTTTGAACCTTGAAGCATGCGATTAGGCTATCTAAGAGTTAACAATTTAGAATTGGTAAAACTGCCTGTTTTGTGTATCTTCGCCAGATATTACAAGGCTCCAGAAAAACAAAAGTAATTTTAACTTACCAATTTGAAGCGAGATCAGTAGATAATGCATTTATGTGTCTATAATTCTTATAGGTGTATATATATATCTGCACGAATAAGGCGCATTTTGATTAACACATTTTTATCATTTACCAAACTAGGAAAAGAAGATCTTTAAGATCTGATTAAGACTTGAATTTCCTAATCGTTAGTTTTCTTGCAGAAATAGCCAAGCTAGGATGGCCTAAAGTGATTAATTGGGGCAAAATATGGTCATAGCCCGAAAATTGTTTCCTTTTAGGCTAATGAATTCCTCTCTTTCTTTAGACAACCCCCCTAGATAAAATCAGGCCCTTTAGATTGAAATTTGATAAAGAGCCGAATACTATTCCAATTTACAATAAGTTACATTCGGGAGTGGCAACTCATGCCCCCGACCCTCAATTCTAAACAACTAAAAATGCCCATAGCAATCACGGATGCATTTCATGTGATGTTTTGCCCTGTGCTAAAAAACAACAAGTGCACGCTATCGCAACTTGTCCAAGATAAATCCACAAACGTCCTAATCGATATTAAAACTAAAACGCTCTTTCAAAAAATAGAAAACTCAAACATCGCCGCAAATGGGCATTATAAAACTGTCACGACCATAGTCTTGACTACGTAAATCTACACGCGGGTGCGACAACTCATGTGCCCGTCCTCAAACTTCAAATTATAATAAAAATCACATGTTGTAATTGCGGGTGTATTTCATGTGGCGTAGTTATAATATGTCCCAAAAAACAAATAAGTGCACGACATCGTGATTTATTTCAAGATAAATCCATAAATATTAAAAGAGTTTCAAAAAGTAAAAAGGGCTAAATGCACAATAGGCTAAAACACGTAAAACAAACAGATAATATAGGCCAAATATTAATAGTTAAGCGACCGTGCTAGAACCACGGAACTCGGAAATGCCTAACACCTTCTCCCGGGTTAATAGAATTCCTTACTCAGATTTCTGGTCGCAGACAAATTAAAACAGAGTCAAGATCCGGGTGGCGACTCTGAAAACAAAAATAAATCCCAAATCTTAATAATATCACTTAAGTTGAAAAAACTCCCTATATCATCCCTTTCGGGAAAAGGAGGTGTGGCAATCATCTACTAGGGTAAGGAAGTATTTTAAGTTATTATGTGTGGCCATATGGAAGGGACCCCACAGATCCACATGGAGTATTTCAAAAATTTTAGTGGTGTCAGTTTCTCTTTGGGGAAAAGGGAGCCTAGATTGTCTGGCCATAGGGTAAATGTTACACATAAAAGGTTGTTTGGCAGAAAAGGTTGCAGGTATAGTAGAAATCCCTTTCATTTTATTGAAGGGTACATGACCAAGTCTGAAATGCCACAGTAGATCTACATTATCACTAAGAGATGAGCTAGAAGACAAACCAGAAACATTGTCTTTATTATTGTAACTGAAATTATTTACAATAAGGAATGGACCGTAGGAATGAGATATACAGTGTATAACATTCACATTATCAGCATGAACAGGAAAACAAGGAAGATCATAAGTTTGTTCAGGTGTAAGACTGTCACGACCCAAATTCCCAACCTTAGGGATCGTGATGGCGCCTAACACCACACTTGCTAGGCAAGCCAATGTTAGAGTTCTATTAGCTATTTTCCTTTGATTACCCATTTAAACATAATAAAATAAATTTAAAGTAAACTTAATCTAATGGTTTTCAAAGAATAACTTCAAATATAAAATAATAAACAAATAAATAGACCGAGCCACAAACTAATTATATAAATAACTCTAAGGCTACCCCGGGGTCTGGTGTCACAATTCACGAACTACTAAAGAATACTACAGTTAATGTGCTGAAAGAAATAATATAACTGTTTTAGGAAAATTATAAAACAGTCTCTACGAACTAAGAGAAGACTCTCAGGGTCTGCGAACGCCAGAAGACATACCTCGTGTCTCCGGATAATGAATAGCGGCTACTAAAAATCTCTACTGCTGGCCGGTACCTGGATCTGCACAAAAGAGTGCAGAGTGCAGTATCAGTACAACTGACCCAATGTACTGAGTAAGTGCCAAGCCTAACCTCGACGAAGTAGTGACGAGGCTAAGGCGGGGCAATCATATCTTAACCTGTGACAACTTATATATATATATATATATATATATATATATATATATATATATATATATATATATATATATATATATATATATATATATATATATATATATATATATATATTACTACACAAACAAGAAAATATAAACTGAAACAATAAATAAAATGACTCAGTCACCTATTCCAGCCCTCCGCTGTCACCAAAATCTCACACAAATTTTCAGAAGAATTTCCAAGGTTATGACTTTCAAAATAGCCGTAAGTACGAAATACGAAAGATAATAGAGTAAAACAGTAAATTCTTTTCAAATCTGTAAGCTTCAAATCCTTGAGTTTCAGAACCAGTAAAATATCATTGAAATTCAGTAAAACACAAGTATCCTCCCTTACCACAGTCATATATTTATTTTTTCCCTGTCCGCCCTTATCGCAGTCATATATACTTCCCCTGTCCACCCTTATCACAGTCATATATATTTCCCATGTCCACTCTTATCACAGTCATATATATATTTCCCTGTCCACCCTTATCACAGTCATATATATTTGTATATTTATAAAAAACTTTCACAATTCAGGCCACGCCTTTCACAACACTTTTATCTCAACAATTGTAAGCAAAAAACTGTACTTCTCATAAATTCATCAATATTATCACAATATTATTCATCAATATATATATATATATATTGATGAATAATATTGTGNATATATATATATATATATATATATATATATATATATATATATATATATATATATATATATATATATATATATATATATATATATATATATATATCGTTAAACAATGTCAACCCACTTAACCTTTTATGTAGACGTAAATATTATAGCAACGATGAGAATAACTTTACTATAATTACAGATCCATGTATAAACATGGTCAACTACAAGACAATATGCAATCACAATCTCCAGCGAACTACAAAATGCATGTAAAAATGTGAAAACATGAATATCTAATTACTTTATAAGTATATCAAGAATATGGACTCTGGAATCAATACGGCTCTTTCAATTCACAACAACTTGTCTCAAGCATCCCATTTTAAGATCCTAAATTACTCAACGGAATCAAGTACCATCTTAAGCTAACCAGATTATGGTAGATTAAGAGAAGCATATATACTCAGTGCATACCTAGTAGCATTTCCCTCTTCTTTACGTGAGGAGCTCTCTATAAACCAAGGAATACACTAATACTTTTCCAAAAATAATTGCAATCAGACTTAACAATAAATTAACAAGTCAAGTAATCATAGAAACAACAATGGACATGAAACAATTATAACCCGAGCAATTAAATTGGAAATGGGGAGGGGATCATGTAAGTAAACAATTTGGTGGTGCATAGATACTCGTCACCTCACATATACACCACTCACATGCAGTTTCACATAATAATTTAGTTGGGGATTCCTATTCCCTCAAGTCAAGGTTAAACCAAGCACTTACCTCAATTTCGCAAGCCACTCACTGTTCAATTATAGTTTTTCCTCTTGAATTCACTTCCAATACACTCGAACCTAATCATAATTAACTTAAATTCATTAATTAATGCTAAAGGAACTAACTTTACTGAAAATTATAATTTTTCCTAAGTTTTCTAAAAAAAAAAAGTTAAAACCCGACCCCGGGCCTGCTTGGTCCAAACTCGGGGTTCGGACCAAATTACGTTTACCCATTCACCCACGAGCCCGAATATACAATTAGTTTTGAAATACGACCTCAGTTCGAGGTAAAGATTCGATTTTTACAAAATTTCCTAATTCTACCCAAACCCTCAATTTTTACTATAAAAATTCTTAATTTTTGATTTAAAAGTGATGAAAAACATTGGGTAATTGAAATATAATATAAAAAAAATGATTATAGAACACTTACCCCAATCCCTTTGGTGAAAATCGCCCAAATCCGAGTTCCCCAACTCAAAATATGACAGAATGAACAAACCCTAGTTTTATATATTTTTCTGCCAGCTATTCTGCCTCGTTTCTCATACCAAAGAATCCCGAAACTCGATTTTTATGTCTCCAATGGATTTCTTGTGAAATTCTGGTCAAGTTAGGATTTTGAATTACTCAATTTTACCTTATAATGAATGAGATATGTAGGTTTTAATATTTGAAAATAGTGCAGATTTTTAAATACGCTGCCAGTGGCAATTTCGTAATTAATCTGAAAATCTGGCAACCTTAGTAAAATGACCATAAAATCCTCATACGATGTCCAAATTCGACGATTCTTTTTGCTACGGGTCCGTAATTACGATACAAATATAATACTTCATTCAAAACGGAAATTAGATCTTATTTGTTCAATATGATATCATTCATGCTTGAAGAAACGACGTCGAAGCATAAGAAAGAACGAGCGCAACACAACCCAAACCTATTCGAAACTCACTCGAGCCCTCGGGGCTCTAAACTAAACATGCACGCAAGTCCAAAAATATCAAATGGACTTGCTCGTATGATCAAATCATGAAAATAACATGTAAAACTATGAATTAAACCTCAAAACTCATCATTTTTCTCAAGAACACTGCAATTTCACTATTTCTCAACCGGACGTCCGAATCACGTCAAATAAACTCTGATTCTCACCAAACTTCACAGTCAGTATTCAAATACTAGAATAAATCTGTACCGGGCTCCGGAACCAAAATACGATTCTGATACCAATGATTTCAAACATTAATTCTTTTCTTTATTTCATTAATAATTCAGCAAAACAAATTCTTTCAAAATTGATTTCTAAGGCTTGGGACCTCGGAATTCATTTCCGAGCATACGCCCAAGTCCCTTATTTTACTGCGGACCTCCTGGGATCACCGAAACACAGATCCGGGTCCGTTTACTAAAAATGTTAAAACCAAATTTTAATTCTAAAAATTATTATTTCTTATATTTTCACATAAAAGCTTTCCGATTTTACGCCCGAACTATGCATGCAAATAAAAGTAATTAAAATTAGTCTTTTTATGGCTAATAAGCCTAGAACAGAATCTTAATTCATAAAATGACTTCTTGAGTCATCACAAAGACTACCTTTCTTCATGCACTTAGAATAGAGGAAGTACAACCCATCATACAACTTACCAATCTCCAGAGGCCTCTTCAATGAAGGGGCATGCAATAGAAAGGAAGCGTCAGAGAAGGATGCAACGCATTTGAGATGTATTGCTAAGGAACTGATAAACACTAGATCAAATTTGAAGGATGAAATGAACAAGACTTTGTATAGAACAATTTTAGGTGTCAGGGGTACATCTCCAATTCCAGTTACTTTAACCATTTGGAAGTTTAACTAACAGAGGATATGGTAGGCTTACTATGTTTTGCATGTGAGTTTTGTTAAAAGTCATATTGTGTGTGTGATGACCCAAAAGGGTCATCCCGTATATTCTACCTAATTCTGTGTTTTGAAGTCGTGAAAACCTCCTTCTATCTTACCTCGATTTGTGTGTGCAGCCCGGGCGTGTAGCCGGGAAGCCTTTATGTAAAAAAATTTGATAAAAATGATAATTTTATATTAGAAATTTGAATAAAGTTGACTTCAGTCAACGTTTTTGGTAAACGGACCCGGACCCGTGATTTGATGGTCCCGGAGGATCCGTAGAAAAATATAGAACTTGGGCGTATGCCCGGAATCATATTCCGAGGTCCCAAGTCCGAGAAATAAATTTTTAAAGAAAATTATTTTCTGAAAAATATAAAGGCTTTTGAAAATGAAATTTGAGGTGAAACCTCTGATATCGGGCCCGTATTATGGTTCCGAATCCCGGTACATGTTCGATATATTTTATATATGTTATGTGTGAAATTTGGTAAGAAACGGACTTAGTTTGACGTGATTCGGACCTTAAATGCAAAACTTAATGTTTATAGAAGTTTTGAAGAATTTTCATGGATTTTTAGCTTAATTCATCATTTTAGTGTTGTTTTATGGGGTTTGAAACCTCGAGCAAGTCTGTGTTAGGATATATGACTTGTGTGCGTGGTTGAACGGGGTCCCGGGGGCCTCGGGTACGTTTATGGATGCTCATCGGGTGTTATTAGCACTTGGGAGGCAGCTGAACCCTTTGCTGGTTCTAGTGTCTCGCACCTACGATGGACCTTCCGCAGGTGCGGACACGCAGGTGCAGCGAGGAGCTCGCTGGTGCGGACTTGGCCCAATCCCCCAATCCTTGCGGGTGCAGTTAGTTTTCCGCAGATGCGGAGCCGCAGGTGCAGCCATTTGACCGCAGGTGCGACCCCAGGCCTTTTAGTGGGTTTTCGCACCTGCGATGGTATTTCCGCAGGTGCGGGACCGCAAGTGCGTTCTAAGGGGCGCAGGTGCGGAATTGCTGGGCAATTATATCAGATCTGAGGGTTTATGTTATTTTCACCATTTTTGAATTTGAGATCTCGGGAGATGCGATTTTTGGAGGCTTTTGCACCTGGGTAACTTGGGTAAGTGATTTCTAATCTACTTAGATCAATTTCCATGATTCCAATCTTAAATACAACCTTTAATTTCGAAAATTTTGGGTAGAAAATGGGGAAAATGGGATGAACTTCATAGAACAAATTGTTAAGTTTTGATTGGGTTTTTGACCTCCGATTTGAGAGATTTTCATATGCTTAGATTCGTGAGTGAATGGGTGTCCGAAAAATATAATTTTTACCCGATTCCGCGATGTGGGCCTGGAGAAATTTTTGGGCGAATTTTCTAATTCCGCGTATTAGCTTCAGACTTATTAATTATTTTGTTTCCTTGTGATGATATTTACTCTATGCAATCGAATTGTCTAGATTTTTGGCCACCCGGAATTGGGTACTCGTGGCAAGAGTGTAGTATTGAGTTGATTAGCGGAGTCAAGGTAAGTATCTTGCCTAACCTTGTGTGGGTAAACTACCCCTTAGGATTGAGTCTTCTATGTTGATTGTAGTCCGCGTACGCGAGGTGACGAGTGTGTACTCGAACTTGTTTGCAAATAGATTTCCCTTTAGGGATTGTGAGTCCTTATGTTCCCCGTATAAGAATTGAACTTGTTATGTCTGAATTCCTGATTTTGAGTCTCATCTCTTCCTGTTCAAGTTAGAAGTACTTGCCTAACATTCCTTGTTTCTTACATGATCTTAATTGACTTACATGAAGACTTTGTTTTTCCTACCGTTATGCTATGTCTTCCTTCATACGCTGCCTATGTGACTAGAACTAGTATAATCTCGCTCTATAAATGTCTAACAAGAAATTGGAATATTTATACGTTGGTCAAGCATGCGTGTGAGTCGTACATTGTGATTTAAATGATTTTTCCTCTTAAGTACTACTTAGGTTTAATTGATGACCGCCTATGTTGATGGTATTCTTTGATGCTGCCTATTTTCTGAGCATTGTTCAAACTGAGTTTATTCGGTGAAGCTAATTGTCTAAGTGAGATTGGTTATAGCTGATTCCCTTGCCGGGATGATTTGGTTTCTTAGTGGCAAACTTGAATGTATAGAATCATTGCTATATTTCTCTCGTCTTCCCCTCGTTATGCTGTTCTCTCTTTGTGCTTGGCATTCCTCTCAGTGGCTACTTCTTATGAGCGAGTTGTTACCACTTTTGTGATTAAGTCTTTGTATTGATTTTCTCATCGCACCTTGTATTCGGCCTTGTTTTCTTTCGCGCCGGTTGTGGCAATATATGTTGTTTCTGTCGCATTCTGTTTGTTTTCTCAGTGGCTGCATCGCATATTTAAATTGGGACTACGGAAAGAGATCCGGGAGCTTTCCCCCTGTACTGCACTGCATATTTAAATTGGGACTACGGAAAGAGATCCGGGAGCTTTCCCCCTGTACTGCACTGCATATTTAAATTGGGACTACGGACAGAGATTCGGGAGCTTTCCCCTGTACTACATCACATATTTAAATTGGGACTACGGACAGAGATCCGGGAGCTTTCCCCCTCTACTGCATCACATGTTTAAATTGGGACTACGAACAGAGATCCGGGAGCTTTCTCCTTGTACTGCATCGCATATTTAAATTGGGACTACGGACAGAGATCCGAGAGCTTTCCCCATGCACTGCATTGCATGACAAATTCTGAGTGGCGGAATGAGTTCCGGTAGTTTTATGATTGAGGAGATTTGAATCGAAAGATATAAATATATATATTGAAAAGTATAGCTGAAAAGAAGGAAAAGTTATGTCTAACGGACTTCTTTTCGAAAGTATATTTGAAAAATATTTGTCTTGCAGAATGATGATATTTGAAAGAGCAGTACTTGAAAAATTTATTTTGAACATCACGTATTTTGATGATATTTGAAAGAGCAGTAGTTGGGAAAATATATTTTGAACATCACGTATTTTGTTGATATTTGAAAGAGCAGTATTTGGGAAAGTATATTTGAACACCACGTATTTTGAAGAGACTATGTTGTTAAGATTTCTCTTTACAAAAATATATAAATATACATTCAGAGAAGTATGTTTCAAAGAAGAAATTTCTCTATTCCGAAATGATTATACCTTAAAGTTTTCAACATGAACTCACGATTTAAAGGTTTTCACTCGAATGTTTGACCAGTTTTATTGAGTTTATTGGCTAAGGCCTGACGAGAATAAATTGATGCAGTGCTGATTTGCTAGTGATTTTATTGGGTTGTGATTCCCGCCATTTGAATTGCATTCTTTCCATTCTCTTTGCGTATTTCTATTAAGTTGTCCGTTGATCGTGATTATTGAATTTTCTTTTGTATTGCTCGATCTTATCGTTAATTACATCGAGAAATCTTTAGATAGATATTTTGTTTCGGTCATTTTTCCATCTATGCCTTTTTACTTATTAGACCGGTGGTGTCTTGACTAGTCCTCGTTACTACTTCGCCGAGGTTAGTCTTGATACTTACTGGGCATCGCTGTGGTATGATCATACTATACTTCTGCACATTTTTGTGTGCAGCTTCAGGTTATTGTTGTTGGTAGTTGCGCAGATCATTGCTTAGGAGACTCAAGGTAACCTGTTGTTGCGTTTGCAGGCTTCGGAGTCACCTTCCTGTTTTATTTCTATTCAACTGTACTTACTTATTCTTAGACAGTTGTATTTAGATTTGATAGAAAGATTTCGTAGAGATTATGACTTGTATTTACCGGGCTTTAGGAAATTGTAAACTCTGTCAAGATTCTATTTCGAAATTCTTAAAATTCCTTTATTATTGTTGTTGTCCAGTGGAAATATTAGGCTTACCTAGTCCTAAGACTAGGTTCCATCACAATACCCAATGGAGAAAATTAGGTCGTGACAGTGTGATGCCCCGGAATCTAATATCCATAAGTCAGCTTTTGCACTAAAACATTAGCATGATGGATTATCAAAATCAATTGAAGAGGTGCAAGCAATCATACCTGCAAAGTTCACAGAAGCTCCGCTAGACATATTTGCACTGGCTTAATTCTCTCTAGTATTTCCAGTCTGGAAATGCTATAACAGGCTGACAATTTGTCCATATTGCTCCTTTGAAAGGCTCATGCTTTGATTTTCTCCTTGGTGTTCCACCTCCTCTCCTCTTTCTACATTTGTAACTACATTTGCCATGGCATTTATTCCTTTGTTGAACCTTGTGTTGTTATTAAGACTATACTATAGTTATCTTCTTGTAATTACGCTGAGTCAACATTAGTTAGGTGGTATTAGTTAGTTTGTTACAAACCAGTTAGTGGAAATTAGTTAGTGGAGTGGAGTCTTATTTTTCTTGCCAGTTGTATACTACATGTATATATTTTGAACAGTACTCAATACACAGATTTAGAGTTTCATTTCATAAAGTTAAAGACTCTCAGTAGTTCTCTTTCTCTCTACGAGTCCTTCTTCTGGAAGCTACTGAATCCCTCATTGGAGGAGATACAGAGCTCGATTCACATCTGTAATCTTGACATGGTATAGAGTGGAGGTTCTCTTATCAACCACGCCCTTCCTTATTATGTTGTTTCTAGCCACTGAACGATTTAGGATTTTTCTTTCATCAATTAGAGTTTGGGGAAAATCTAGATCGGACATATGTAGTGACGATTCATCGACAACTAGAAGATGAATATTGTACAGTCTTAATAATTATAATTCTAGCAAAACTAGTTAAGATCTTTCATCTGTTATCAATCTTGAATCTTCTCTGGGGAGCTTTACGAAGCATAGCAGCAAAAGAGACTAGTAAAGCTTAAAGGATTGCTCTGCTTTGCCTGCAATGAACTCTTTAAAGGGACAGGAATTCAGTAGCTTTTGATAATATTTAAGGGAACGGAAAATGGTCATATATGCCAGTGAACTATGCGAATTAGGATATATATGTTCGTCGTTAATAGTTTGGCATATATATGCCTAATCCGTCCAATACTTCCTCATTCATGCTCTTAGTTTAACGGAACCACTATTTTATCTTTCTTAAATAATTAACAACCGGACCCAACTAAAATTATTATTTTGTAATTGAAAATATGAAAATCAAACTCAATTTTTTTTTTTAGTTTAACTCCTCAAAAATTAGTAATGTCACAGAAGAAGTAACATTTTGATATAAAATGAGACAGAGATTATTAATTTTTCTTTTCCATGTTGCTACTTGTTTGACAACTAATATTGATAATTTATGACGACAAAAATATTGTAATTAATGATTGATGACCGAGGCAAGGGAAAAATTCAAAAATAGCCCGATTTATAAGTGGTCATTCAAAAAAAACCACAGTTTCAACAGTCATCGAAATTTAGCCACTTTTCATGTGAAGATAAATCTGAACGAACTGTTCAAAATCCGAAAAATACTCCAGCATAATATACTGAAATTTCAGTAAAATATAATAGAGTTCCAGCAAAGTATACTGGAACTCCAGTGTATTATATTAGATTGGTCTCTGTTGCAGCAAAATAGTGGCTATTTTTCAGTGACTTGGCAAATGCTGGCTATTTTTGAATGACCAGTCCGAAAACTGGCTAGCCCATACTATTTTGACCCGAGAAAACAATGAGACTTATGGAGTTTGTTGGATCTAATATCAAAGATGATGGAGTAGAAAAATAAATATAAAAATGGAAAAGAAGCACCAATGATTTAACAATTTATTATTTCATAACAAATTTATAATGCAGAAAATAATCCAATAAACTAATAATCAATCATATATTGATCACTTATCTAAACAAAAAAAATGGAACCATCACGTTAAGTTATAATGAGCATGGAGTTATTTGTATTGGTAAAAAATACAAATAGATTGTGAGAAAAATAAAAATAGATGGTAAAATGATTGAAGAAGCACGAACTAATTCGAATATTATATTATTAAAATAATAAATAAATATCAATTACTACTTTTAGAAGGATTACTTCCCGAAATGATGTATAACAAAAAAAACCGATTATCAAATTACTCAAATGAATAAATATTATTATCACACAATTTCTCAATCAAACAAAAATAATATATCAAAAAATATCTTTAAAATAAGGGTGGGTCGGGTCAGCAGATTTTGGTTGGGTCCGGTTATTAATTATTTAAGAAAGACAAAATAGTGATTCTGTTAAATTAAGAGCATGAATGAGCAAGTATCGGACGAATTGGACATATATGTGCCAAACTATTAACAATGGGCATATATATCCTAATTCGCATAGTTCACCAGCATATATGACCTTTTCCGTCAAGGGAATACCAAAATATACAAAAAGGTATTTGTACGACTTAAGCATCAACTATAATGAAAGAATAAACATGTTTGTAATAGACCATGAACCGCAGTTTATTCAATGCAATTTATTGAACTTACAACTTCACCAATTAAGAGTTGACCATTTTAATTGTTCAGAAACTCCACAGCACATGAGTTTCTTAGAGAAAAATAAAAGATGGAAGGTAGGGTCGGGTTGTTGGTGTGATGTGGATCTAGAAAATGAATGGTTTATAAGTTTTACTGTTCAGATTGAGGGAACTTATAATCGCGTCGAATGCATTTTATAAATCGCATTTAATGGACAATCACAATTAATGAGTGCGACTTATAAATCGCAATTAATGAATGCACAATCACAATTCGTGAATGCGACTTATAAATCTTAATAAGAGAATGCAACGAATTAGTAGTATAATCACAATTAAGGACGCGGCTAATAAAACGTAATTATAAAGGCGACTTAATTGGCATGCGACTTATAACTCATAATTAGAGGATGCGACTTAGACATCGCAATATATGAATGCTATTATAAGTTGCAATTAAGGATAGGGACTTAAACATCGCTAGTTGCGACTTATACATCGCAATTAATGACTGCGATACTTTTTACCGTAACATTTACCTTTGCCGGCTCCAATGGTTATTTAGAAAAGAAATTCCAAAGCGGAAGATATGGTTCTACTATTTAATACCACACCCACTACTCCTCTATATATCCTCTATCCTCTAATTCTTCCCAAGATATAACATAGAGTTGTAAACTCATGATCAAATACATATGCCGGACAACACAGATTATCTTAAATGTTGCATGGTGAAAGATTTAGCAGAAATAGAGCAGACACTAGAATTTGACTGCAGAGTTATGATCTTTTTTAGCACTGCAACAAGAGTTTTGAGGAGCACCTTACTTGTCGGTGGCAAACGGGCGGGGCGAGTCGGATATGGGACAGGTCGAAAACTATTAATGAAAAAACGGATAAATTAGTTGATCCGACACATATTTAATACGGATAAAAACGGGTTAACCGTCGGATAATATGGATAACCATTTTGTCCATGACTTCTTGAATATGATCATTTTTAGTGCATAGCTCAGTGATAGCCGACCCATATTTAATACAGATTAACCGGCGCATAATATAGTTTACTATATTGTCCATGACTTCTTGAATATGATCACTTTTGGAAGAATTTCTAGTCTCCCAAATTTGAGAAACACCCAATTTGAGGCTTTACAAAAGTAAAAGTTAAACCAATAGTTATCCATTGGTTATCAATTTTCTAAATGGATAAGACGGTTCTTATCCATATTTGACTCCTTTTTAAAAGTTCATTATTCAATCAATTTTTTAATGGATAATATGTGTGGTTAACTCTTTTAACCATTTTGCTACCACTGCTTGTATGCAATTATTTAACTTGTTGAACCCATTGCGCAACATACACCAATAAAATTTTCATTATGATGGGTTTAAAGTATCTTAGATTTATGTTTTGATGATCTAACAAACTTATTGTCTAGAACCAGATAAAGGACCTGATGTACACTTGGTATAATTATTCATCAATGGACCCAAGCTAATGTGAGATGTATGACTTCAAACAGAAAAGAATCAACTCACGGACCTGATCCCTTGGAGTTTCCCTGACAGTCGCACTAAGTCAACTCTACAGATGGAAAGTGACTGCCTGCACTGTACACGCTACAGTGCAGAAATAATGCAACAGTCATTTCCCATTGGGAAGGGCTTTTTACCAACCAAGTTGTTACATCATCCATGTGATGTCATCCTAAGTATATCAACAAGAAGCATTACAAGAAAACATCACTTGAACATTTTGTGATATTCACTTAAGCATTGAAGATCTGATAGAGCATTGAAGTGACAAGTGTATCAAGAACAAAGTGCAACACTACTACGGACTAGTTCCATAACAAGTCTTGTGTATGTCCTTAGTTGAGTTGTGTCTTTGTATTTGTTCTTCATTGTAATTCCTAAGTTGCTTATCTAGAAGCTTTCTAGGAACCTCCAAAAATCATAAACCCTTAGAGTTTGTGTCGTGACTAGAGTTAATCATGTCTTGAAGTCTTTGTAATAAGTATGTTGCAAAGTGGCTTGTAATAGGTGTATTACAAGTTAGTGAGGTTGAAGTCTTTGTAATAGAGATATGACAAAGTGGCTTGTAATAGGATTATTACCAGTTAGTGAGGTTGAAGTCTTTGTAATAGAGTCATTACAAAGTGGCTTGTAATAGGTGTATTGCAAGTTAGTGAAGTTGAAATCCTACCAGTGTAGGTCGTGATTTTTATCCCCTTGAGTAGGGATTTTTCCACGTAAAAATCTCTTGCGTCATCTACTTACTGTTTCATTAGCTACTTGTGTGGGAACTGATATAGGACCAGGTCTCTATACAGTTTGGTGGACTCATACATTCTATCATTTGGTATCAGAGCGGGTTCTTTCTAAAAGGTTAACACCTAGAAAGGATCTCAATGGCTGCTCCACCAAACTTTGAGGAAGATAGTGATATCACATAATTTACCATAAGATTTCAAAAAATGGTTCGAAGAAATGGTGGAATACCAAAGAGAGGTAGCTCTAGTAAACCAAAGAACGATGATCTCTGTCACAAGTGCGAAAAGCCAGGACATTTCATCAAAAACTGCCTACTTCTAAAGCAGGAGCATTACAAGCACAACTCTGGGAAACAGCGAAAAGGAACCCAGTTCCTGACAAACACTTCAAACGAAAAAGTGCAGCTGACAATGTTGTGAAGCAAGCTCTTACTGCATGGGGAGACTCCTCCAGTGAATCAGAAAAAGAAAATGATGCAGGAGACAGCTCTATGATGGCAGTTTAAAGTGGAACAAATGAATATGATTCAATATTTGCTTTGATGGCTCAATTAGACAATGATGAAGATGATGACAATGATGAGGTAAACTTCAGGGATGTTCATAGAAATCTGAAATCCTACGCTCCTAAGAAAGTCATGTCATTAGGAAATGTGTTAATTGATGCCTATCATAGTTTTGTAGGTGATAAGGATGCCTTAACCATAGAGTTAGGAGATATTGAACAAACTAAAGATGATTTGGTAGTTTGTATAGTTTATCTGAAGGAAACCATAAGCAATCTGGAAAATGAAAAGGTGGTTCTAACTGGAAAAATTGCTAGTATGGGACATGAAAGAGATGATTTGATGGTAGTAGTTGTTGATTTAAAAGGAACCATTGAAAATTTCAGTAAATAAAAGAATGAGTTAGTGGAGAAAATTTATGCTTTAGAACAAGATAGAGATGACCTCTCAGTTGTGATTATAGATTTGAAGGAAAAAATAGAGGAGCTCAAAGCACAATGTGTGTCTGAAAGGGCTGATAGAGGAAAATAAGTTGCTAGTGAAGCACATATCAAGCTAGAAAACGAATTAAATGTTGTAAAAATCAGTTTATGTGCTGAACTTGAGAAAACTAGACAACTTCAAGCAGATTTGGAAAGAGTAAAAAATGACCTTGAAAAGTCTCTTAAGTGGACCTAGTCCTCGGATGTTATTACTACTATGTACATTAACAATGGAGGAAACACGCAGGGAATAGGGTTTCAAAGGGAGAGAACTCCCTACAACCCTCATAGCAAATATGTTAATGTACCAGATGATTGGCTGTGTACCCACTCTGGGAATAGGCATTTCAAAGAAAATTGCCAAGCCAGGGTTTAGTCTCTTCAGAAAAATAAAGTTTTGCTGAAAGAGTAACTTCTGAAAAAGGACCAGGTGCCACTCATAAAAAACGCATGTTACCTGCATGGACTAAAAGAGCACTTATTCATCCTCTTGCTTATTACAAGGGACCCAAACTTGCTTGGGTTCCTAAATCTAACTCTTGGTTTCCTTGTGCAGGGAATAGTGAAAGGAAGCAGTCGACAATGATTCATGGACAGTAGATTCTCAAAGCGCATGATTGATAACACTATGGACTTTCTTTCACTAAAATCCCTGCAAGGAGGAAGTGTGTCCTTTGGAAATGGGAAAAAGGGATACATTCTTGAAGTTGGAAAGATTGGGAAACAACTCACTCACTCAATTGAGAATGTGTACTACGTCAATGGCCTCAAGTACGGTCTCTTGAGTGTTTCTCAAATATGTGATAAAGGAAACAAGGTGGATTTCTTGTCAAAGATATGCACAACTACTAATCTAGTAATGGGTGAAGTGGTACCGGTGGCCAAGAGATACAAGAACATCTACGTTGCTAACCTTGAGTCCCTACAAAGTGGTGATATGAGTAGCTTGAAAGTAGCTGATGATGATGTTGGGCTATGACATAGAAGACTGGGGCATGCAAGCTTTTCTCTACTGAATAAGCTAGTTCAGAAGTACCTGGTGCGTGATCTGCCCAAGTCAAAGTTCGTGGAGTACAAAGGTTGTGATGCTTGCGCCAGAGAGAAGCATGTGAAAGCCTCATTTAAGCCAAAGAAGGATGTCAGCACCTCAAAACCACTTGATCTCCTTCATATGGATTTATGTGGCCCTATGAGTATGTAAATAAAAGGAGGAAAAAACATGTGTGAAGAAAAATCAAGTGAAGATGGACTCAAAAGTAGCTTGCATAAGATCAGATCATGGAACATAATTTGACAATGCCAAGAGTGATGAAGGAATATTCTTGGGATATTATTTTCAAAGCAAAGCTTACAAAGTGTACAACAAGAGAACCCAGTGCATGGAAGAAAGTGTTCATGTGATATTCAACGAGACACCTCTATCTGGAGAGAAAGGAAACAGGGACGATCAAGACAATGAACCACTGTTTGTTCCTGGAGAGATCACTGATGTTTCAAATGGAAAAGCGGATATGATGAAGGGAACAGGTGAAGATAATGCAACCTCCTCTTCCACTTCTCAAGAGGAACCTGGTACCCTAATCACGACCACTGAAGCTGAAGAAAGAGTTGTTGATGCAGTTCAAAGCACTCCATAGATAGCAAAATGAGGAGTGCAGGGGAACGAGTCAAGTTTACCCAGTTCTTCTGCCAATCAGATTCCAGTCCCCAATTGGAAACATAAATACTCTCATCCACTTGATAATATAATCACTCCTTGATTCAGGAGTCCAGACAAGATCAAAAACCAGAAATTCCCTAGCCTTCTCAGCCTTTCTATCCCAAATAGAACCCAAAAATATCAAAGAAGCCTTGAAGGATGCAGACTGGATCACGGGTATGCAAGAGGAGCTGCATCAATTTGAAAGAAACAAGGTATGGAACCTGGTACCTAGACCCTTAGCTAGAACCATCACAGGGACCAGGTGGGTGTTCAGAAATAAGTTGGATGAACATGGAAACACTACAAGGAACAAAGCAAGGCTTGTTGTCCAAGGCTACAATCAGGAGGAAGGGATTGATTATGATGAGACCTTTTCCCTAGTTGCTTGCATGGAAGCCATTAGGATTCTCATTGTCTTTGCATCCCATATGGAGTTCACCTTGTTCCAAATGGATGTGAAGAGTGCATTTTTGAATGGTTTTCTCAAGGAAGAAGTTTATGTCAAGCAACCTCCAGGTTTTGAATGTCATGAACATCCCGGTATATGTTCAAATTGGATAAACACTGTATGGGTTGAAGAAATATCCTTGGTCTTGGGATGAAAGGTTATCTAAGTTCCTCTTAGAGAATGGATTTACAAGAGGAAAAATTGACAACACTCTGTTCTTGAAGAAACAAGGAAGGAACCTGCTCATTGTTCAGGTATATGTTGATGATATCATTTTTGGGGAAGCAGCTGACTCATTTTGTGGGGAATTTGCAAAGATCATGGGAAGTGAATTTGAGATGAGCATGATGGGGGAGCTGAACTTTTTCTTGGGTCTTCAAGTGAAGCAGTCCACGAAGGAAACTTGTATCAGTCAGCAGAAATACATCAAGGAGCTTTTGAAGAGGTTTGATATGGAAGCATCAAAGTGATTGACACTCATATTGCCACTGACACTAGATTGTACTTGGATGAATCTGGCCCTTCTGTGAACCAAACAATGTATCGAGTCATTATTGGATCTCCCCTCTATCTCACTGCTAGCCAGCCAGATATTGTATTCAGTGTGGGACTATGTGCAATGTTTCAATCAAATCCCAAGGAATCTCACCTGAAGGCTGCCAAAAGGATTCTGAGATATCTTAAGGGAACACAGGACCTGGTTCTGTATTACCCTTCAGGTGAAAATTTTAATCTTGTTGGTTATCCTGATGCTTACTATGCAGGTTATTTGGTGTACAGGAAGAGCACATTTGGAATAGCTCACTTCCTAGGATCCTGTTTGATTTCATGGGGAACAAGGAAGCAAAATTCTGTAGCTCTCTCAATAGCTGAAGCAGAATATGTTGTTGCAGCCTCTTGTTGTGCCCAGCTCTTGTGGATCAAATAGTAACTGGAGAATTTTGGTGTATACACTGACTGTGTACCTCTTCTATGTGACAACACCAGTACACTCAACATGGCAAAGAAACCGGTCCAGCATAAGAGAACCAAGCACATTGATGTGAGACATCATTTCTCAAAGACAATGTGGAGAAGGGGATTCTTTGCATGAAGTTCTGTAGTACAGAAGACCAAATTGCAGACATCTTCACCAAAACTCTGGGCAGGGAACATTTTGAGAAAAGCAGGATGGCACTGGGGCTACTTAAGCTTAATTGAGAACCTGATTCCTTTCCAGATGGCTATGAAAGTTAAATTTAGGTAAATCTAGCTAAAGTGTTTTCTGGCCAAGCCTAACTCACTTCTGTACCGTTGCAGGTAGACACGCATGATGATTATAGAAGCTGAAGGAACAATGCATGAGCGACAAAAGAGAGTTGAAAATCTTTTTGAAAGACTGGTTAGGAACCTGGTTCTTGTACCACATGTTAGTAGTCTTGTGTTTTCCTCATGAATATCTCAAAAGAAACAAAATTACCTGCCACATCATCCACCTCTTCAGACCCTGTATATCACATCTTTTCTTTCAAAATCCTTTCACTTCCCTCTGCAACGGTACACCTTCCCACAAACCTTTCTCTCTTCCCTCATAATTATCTCTTCTCTCCATAAAGATCATCCTTCTTCCTCTCTCTATTTTCCAAAATCTTCAACCAACTCTCCACCATGGCAGAAGAGAAAGTTTTCCTACCCACTGTGGAGGCCAACATTCGTGCCTCTTCCACCACTCTAAAACCACCACCAAATACCTCTTTTTCTGCCAATACTAACACCAATATGTCCAAACCCGATTCCCTTTCCTCTCCCATCTCTCTCACAACTCCTAACCCTATTCCTTCCACAAGTGTTGAGTCTTCCCTAAAGAAAAATAGGAGTAGTAGCAAGAAGAAGAAGAAGAGGCTGATAAAAGACAGGGAAATTGTGTGCGACAAAAATATTCCAATAGTAGCGGTAGATGAGGATGCTCGGGAGGAACCAAGTTCCTTAATCAAGCGATCCAAGAAAAAGACACAATCTGTTGAAAGTGCTTCAAAGGAATTTGTTGAAAAATCAAGTAAAAGGTCTGTCAAAGGTGGTGTCAAGTCTAAGCAAGTTGTGGAGGAGAAATATTTGTCTTATGATGACATTCTGGTAGAATTAAGTGGTAAAGGGAAGTACATTGGAAGGTTTGGAAAAATAAAGTTGGAAACTATTGAGAAACCCGGTTCTGCAAAGAAGGTGAAAAGTGTAAGTGGTCTAGGACAAGAGATGAGATGGTGGAATTTCAACAGTGGGGCCATCTTTTCAAAGTGGATGTGCCCAAAGTATATGAGGATTAGGTCCAAAGCTTTTATGCCGACCTATTCACTGTTGAAGATGACCACATCTGTGTGTTAGTCAATGATGTGGATATGGTATTGGATGCTACTGTGTTGGGAGATATTCTCAAGGTCCCATCTGAAGGGTCGTCATCTGTGAGAGGTACTTGTGGATCAAATTTTAGGCGCAAATGCAGAAACCCTTCCTCCTCCAGTGCCCCCTAAACGAAGTCAAGTTTCTATATTTTGCTTTGATGACTTGTGGTAGTTGTTTTTTGTTTTTTGTTGATATGGATGGATTTTACCTGTACTGCTCCTGTTTTCAACAGTCTAAACTTGCCTTTGCTGTAATGGAAAAGGCTTATGTTTTATAAATATCTATGAAGACTCTCTTTTGCTGTTAAATACTTGTGTTCTCTGCTTCTCTTTTCTATCATGTTGTGTGCACACAAGTGGCATGAGTTACTAGGTTAGACTTCTTTATGTTGATTGCTTGTTTGTATATTTTTAATGATTCCAAAAGGGGGAAGACAATTGAAGCAGGGAGATCTGATTAAGGGGGAAACATAGAGTCAGGGGGAACTTGTGGAGTTCCTGGTATTTTATCTGGTTTAATGTGCTCTGCAAATGGTTGTCAATTTTAAAAGTTTGTCATCATCAAAAAGGAAGAAATTGATGGGTTTAAAGTATCTTAGATTTATGTTTTGATGATCTAACAAACTTATTGTCAAGAATCAGATAAAGTACCTGATGCACACTTGGTATAATTATCCATCAATGGATCCAAACTAATGTGAGTTGTATGACTTCAGACAGAAAAGAATCAACTCAGGGACCTGATCCCTTGGAGTTTCCCTGACAGCCGCACTAAGTCAACTCTATAGATGGAAAGTGATCGCCTGCACTGTACACGCTACAATGCAGAAACAGTGCATCAGTCACTTCCCATTGGGAAGGGCTTTTTACCAACCAAGTGCTTACATCATCCATGTGATGTCATCCTAAGTATATCAACAAGAAGAATTATAACAAAACATCACTTGAACATTTTGTGATATTCACGCAAGCATTGAAGATCTGATAGAGCATTGAAGTCACAAGTGTATCAAGAACAAAGTGCAACACTACTACAGACTAGTTCCATAACTAGTCTTGTGTATGTCCTTAGTTGAGTTGTGTCTTTGTATTTGTTCTTCATTGTAATTCCTAAGTTGCTTATCTAGAAGCTTTTACTAGGAACCTCCAAAAACCATAAACCCTTAGAGTTTGTGCCGTGACTAAAGTTAGTCATGTGTTGAAGTCTTTGTAATAAAATGTTGCAAAGTGGCTTGTAATAGATGTATTACAAGTTAGTGAGGTTGAAGTCTTTGTAATAAAGGTATTACAAAGTGACTTGTAATAGATGATTACAAGCTAGTGAGGTTGAAGTCTTTGTAATAGAGTCATTACAAAGTGGCTTGTAATAGGTGTATTGCAAGTTAGTGAAGTTGAAATCCTACCAGTGTAGGTCGTGGTTTTTATTCCCTTAAGTAGGGATTTTTTCACGTAAAAATCTCTTGTGTCATCTATTTATTGTTTCATTAGCTACTTTTGTGGGAACTAATATAGGACCAGGTCTCTGTACAGTTTGATGAACTCATACATTCTATCACATTACTACTGGTGCAATTTAGTTTAGTATATACATGCCACATGGTAACATAATTGTGTTTCCTTAATAAATCACCGTTCAATAACCAACGAGTTAGCAAGGTATTCAATTCCAATTATGAAGATACAAATTGTCCAATACTACAAAAATTTGTCATCTAAAATAGGGAAATGAATTATATTCACTTGATAGTTATTCTCGATAGTGTATGATAATTTACCTTCTACCTCTATTGAGTCCATAGTTATAGGCCTTAAAGCCCTCTTCAAAATCACCAAATACCACTGTTCCGATTCAATCAAAGAAGTCTTTCTAGATTCTTTGGAGCCAATTCAACAGTAAAGTCGAAAAAAAAGGGTGTCAAAATCAGTGACTGTTAAACATGCACCGGTGACACAGATAATGTCACCAATAGTGGCAGAGGCAGGATTTTCGCTAAAAGGGTTTAAAAGAGAGAAAATTTAAAAAGATTATAGCCAATGGGAATTGAACCACCAACCTCATAAAGGTTTTGAAGCCCCTTATTATTGAGCTATGCTTTTGAACTGTGTCAAGAGGATTCAAAATATAATATATAGGGACACAAAATAAATTTTGCCCTATATATATAGTGTAATTTCCAGCGAAGAAGGTTCGAATGAAACCCTTCCACCCCCTAAATTCGCATGTTGTCACCAAGGTTGATATCATTGCTGATTAACATTTTTTAACCCCAAAAAATGATTTTCAAGGTCAAAGTAATAAATTTTATATGACGGGTCATAAGCAACTGATTCGATCCAAAAGATATAAATTTTCATTAATACAACGTGATATATGAGTGAAAAATAAATTCTTGACAGATAATATAATAAATATAAAGCAGAGAAGAAATCATTCTTATTGAATAATCCTTGATAGGATGTTGATCTGAACAGAGCTTGAAGGGCCGAACTATGGCTAACTTGGGAGCAAGATGCTATGAATTATAATGTATAAAATTATGGAGAAGAAAATTAGATTCCCCTGATGGTGATAAAAATATGTCTATTTATATGGCTAAATCTAAGTAACTATTCTCCTTGAATTATAGGTCCATTATGAGCATTTAATCAATCCATCCGTTACTTTGGAAGACTTGTAACAGTTGTGTAAATGCTGAAATTTTGTAACTGATGAGTTAATTCTATAACTGATGAGTCAATCCATTGCTTGTTTAGTCAATCTCGTACCTTTTGAGCTCGTGTCTGTTGTGTCAATCTTGTAATTGATTGCCTTGTTCAGACTGTTACAATTATTTATTGCATTTATTGTACGTTACATAATTAATTTGTAACTGATGGCGTAATTATCACAAATCCCATATAATCAGGGATTAATTGATTCATTCCTCATTTGTAATTATGAGATATTCTCCTGCACCTAATCCGGGCTATTTTGTGATGATCAGTTCCGAGGCTAACGGACACGGTACGAGTATGTTCGGTCCTGGGGGTGTTTCAAATATCATCTCTACATGTCATTCTTCAGTTTTCTCCAAACTTTGCTGACACGTGTCGCTATTTAATAGACCCACATGGCGAGTCTATTTTTCACTAATACAGATAGTCCCCCCACTTTCTGTTACTCACTGTGATGTGATCGGGAAGTGGAAGATTTTATCTTTTCCACCCTTGCCTCTGCCTCATTAAAAACCTTGCCTGAAAACCCAATATGGACAAAAATCGGGTGAAGAAAAAAAGAGTGCAGCAATTAGAGATTCAGATGATAGCTCCACCGCTTATGTTCCTCTTATCAATAATCGGTTGGTGATGAAAAAGTACTACTACCACAAAAAGCTTGATCTCGAATTTTTAGTGTTCATCCGGAACTTTTATTCTTTGAGTTTTGACTCTGAATTTTTAGTTTTACCCGAAAGTTTTGTAACCTCACATCCTTAGAGACCGGAGATGTTAATAACTAGAAAATTTGTACTTCTAGTTTGATAAAGTCGAGGAATTAATGCATCTGGTTAACTTTACGATCGGGACATTCGACTGTTAGCTATTCCATTGGATGACCTTAGAAGAAAGAGTATTATGGTTACCGATTTGGAGAGTGTCCTTGCATGTCTTCCAAAGAAAATATTTTACAATGGGAGGAAAGAGCTTCCGAGGATAGTCAAAGTAATCCCGAACGAATCCTCAACCTACTCAGTTTCGTCTCCAAGCTAGTTGATATTTCCATTATCATGGAGGATGATGGAGAGAGTTCTCTGATTTGAGAAAGATATAAGTACCGAAAATTTAAGTATTGCAATCATGTTTTTCTAGACATCATTTGGTACTTTAGGAAATTTATCTGAGTACTAATTTTTCTTGGTACTTTAGAAATGTATTTGAGTGCTCATACTTAGTCTTATAGACTCAAAATATATATTTGGATGCATCGTTACATGTGCGATGTCTTAAAGTTGCACCTTTGGGTGTCTAACTATTAAATAAAAGAGACTCATTTATATATTTCAAATGCTACAAAGAGGACGCCTTATTTTCATTCAGGCGTAAAATAGGATCGATGATCCGAGCAGACTTTTAGGCTGAGGGAGTATTAATCCGGGTAGGATTTACAAGAGTATTGACCCCATTAAGATTTACGGGAGTATTGATCTCGGTAAGACATTGAGTCTGAGGGAATATTGATCCCAAATGTAGGTTTGTATCTGATTGGATTTTGAATCCAAATTGGAGTATATGAACATACTTACAAGTAGAGAGGAACACGTGTCTGAAATAATATTTGATATTTTCATTTATATATATGGTATAATCGATCCGACTCATAATACAATTAGCCATTAAGAAAGGCTTATATATTTAACTTGAATGGTTGTTGTTGGACCGAATATAAGTCACTTATTTGTTAAAAGTGAAATTTATTCTGGTGGCATATTTGCATACATTTATCTTGACTTAGATGTAAAACTCTCATTTTTTATCGTGGGATTCTTGACTCTGACATGGAGTTTCCGATCCTTTTTTTGTACGTATAGAATATGTATTTTTGAAGAACTCATTCAACAGTGTTTGAAGTGATTATGCTTGATATAATCAAGACAACTAACTGAGTTGAGATGGTGGTAAATAATGTCGGAATACTCTTAGCAGTTCTATCTCCCAAGGCAATCGATTGTTTGTATCACTTATTATATGCCAGGTCAAATTGACTAATCTTCAAGTATACGTAATCTCCCTAGTGTTCAAGTTTTGAGGTATGGGAACTCAAACACTGGAATCATAATTTGACAGTCTGCAGTTTAATAGTCCCTGGTAAGATAGTTTTGATATTGATGGACTTTCAATGGTCCAATTCCAATATAGTATTGGAGCTCTTTTTATCAAATATTTTTTACTCTGGCTGGGAACTAAAGAGGTTCCAAAATGTTGTCGAGGATCATGTCATATCTTGATTTGAGCTATTCATACTGGCTTTATGAGTTTTTGATTTAAAGCCTTATTACCGCAGTAATTTTCACTGCTTTCTTTATAAATTTCTCGCATCATATATTTTGTTTGTCTGGTACATGTGGCATTTTAGCTTTACCCTTGAATATTCTCAAATATAATTCTCCTTCAACAAGGCAGTACGGGATGAGACGCACTCAGAGTTGTCGAGAGCGTACTTGTTTGTGGGTAGAGTCCTATTCTGTAAGTAATCAATGAATTTATTATGCCAAAATTAAATTAGTCGAGCTTACCTCATTTTCATTATAATTGATGATAGATCAGGGATCTCCCAAATAAGGGATGACTCGATCCCGAGACTGTTTGATCCAGAAACGATATTTCTCAATAAGATCCTGGAGTTGCTTCTGGAGTCAGTGATATCAGCAGTAGATGTAACGACCTGACTGGTTGTTTTGCTTTCTAGAACCCCGTACCCCTAAATAAGACTCCCCGTACTTGATTTTACTGATTTATGACTTGCAGGGATGGTTGGTTCGGGATTTGAAAGAGTTTGGGTTGAAATCGGAACACTTGGTTCCTTAAGGTTGGCTTAAAAAGGCCAAGTTTGACTTCAATCGACATTTTGAGTAAACGACCTCAGAATCGGGATTTGACGGTTCCAATAGGTTCGTATGATGATTTCGGACTTGGGCGCATGCTCGGAGCGGGTTTCGAATGACTCGGTAGAGTTTCGGCACCAAATAATAGAATTTGGATTCTTGAAGGTTTTATAAGTTCTATAAATGTGGTTTGGAACGCATTTTGGTGATATCGAGGTCCAAATGGAATTCCGAGACCGGAAATAGTTCCGTAATATCATTTAAGACTTGCACACAAAATTTGGTATCATTCCGAGTAGTATAAGTACGTTTCGGCACGTTTGAAGTAGATTGAAGAACTTGAAATTCATAAGTTGGATTCAATTAGTTTTAGGGTGTGATTCTAATTTTTTTATGTTATTTCGGTGTTACGATTGCGCGAGAAATTTTGTATAGTGCTGTTAGACTTGTCTGAGTATTCGGAGTGAAGCCCCGAGGGCTCGGGTGTGTTTCGGACGTGTGGAAGGGGTTGAAAACACATCAGATTTCTGATGTTCTTGGCAACTGCTGCAGATTTCGCAAATGCGAGAAAAGATTCGCAAATGCAAACCTCGCATTTGCGATGAGGGCTTCGCAATTTCAAAGGAGCCCGACCCAAGCAGTGTTCGCATTTGCGACACTTATGCCGCATTCACGATCCTAGAAGGAGCCGCATTTGCGACCCTTTGGTCGCATTTGCGAACCCAACCGCTGAGGCACAGGCTTCACATTTGCGAGGCTTTTGTTGCATTTGCGACCCTCACATTTGCGAACCTGGTGTTGCCAATGCGACATCAGAGGGTTGTGTCCAGCTCTTTTTATACGGGACTTAGGCAATTTATTTCATTCCACTTCAACTCTTGGGCGATTTATAGAGATTTTGGAAGGAGGCTTTCACCTAGCACTTTGAGGTAAGTAATTTCTATACAACATGAGTTAAATACATATATTATGGGTAGATTAACATGCAAAAATTAGTGAAAATCAAGGGTTTAGATGAAAACCTAGGGTTTTGATAAAAATGGAGTTTTACCACGAAATTTGTTATGGAATCTAGTAAAAATCACATATTCTTGATCCTAAGGTTATAGGTAACGATTTTCTTCGAAAATTTCAGGAATCCGAGCACATGGGCCCGGGGGTGGATCTTAGGAATCTCGTAATTTGGGTTAGGTAATCACTCTAATAGTGGAAGTATGAACTTTGGAGCCTATATTGATTAGTTTTTACCCTATTTGAACAGTTTTGGATTGTCCAGCTCCGGTTTAAGGGTTTAAGCGCATTCTTGAGCTCGAAAGTAAGCTTTGAGGGCAAGGTAAGTCTCCTTTAACCTTGTAAGAGGGAAATTATCCCCATATGCGAAATAATTGAATATGTGTTTCTAATTGTGGGGGCTACGTACGCACGAGGTGACGAGCGTCCGAGCATAGCTACTATTATGCTTAAGTACGGGTAGTTTATGATCCAAAAGCATGCTTTACTTGTCGTACTTGTAACTTTGTTGTCAATTTAAATTGTTTAAATCATATCGAACTTGGCAAATGAATTTCTAAAAAGGTTAAACCTTTTTTTTTTACCGTTAAAGAGAAATTGACATTTCTTTGGATAATTGCTTTCTTGATTGACTGCTTGATGTGTTTATTCGTATTTGACCACGTCGCATATATGACTCACGAGAGGGGTAATAGATGAATCTATGGTTCACGCCGTTCAACCCTCTGACGGAAATGTAAATTGTTAACTCAGATGACGGAAACTGAAATTATATTCATGAAAGAAGTTGTCACTTCCTGTTATTAATTGTTATTTAATCATGACATCCATGCTTAGCATCACATTTAATTATATCATTTTTTGCTCTAGTGAGTGTCAAGTCGACCCCTCATCACTACTTCTTAGAGGTTAGACTGAGTACTTACTGGGTACATATTGTTTATGTACTCATACTACACTTTTGTACTTAATTGTATAGGATCTAAGGCAGGTGTATCTAGCTACCCATCTGGTGCACGTTCCTGATACTTGATCGAGATTCCACGGTGAGTTGCCCCTTTCTGATGCCGTTTAGCAGCGTGTCGGAGTCTCTTTTGTTTACTTTTGTCTATTCTATTTCAGGCAGTGAGATAATTATATTTTGTACATTCTACTAGATTCCCACACACACTTGTGACACTAGGTCCTTGGCACATATAGTAGACTTGATTTTTGGGTTGTAATCATATAATAATGATCTCTTCTTGTCACTTCCGCTTAATTGCCTTAATAATTCGTTATTTATCGAATGTTATAAATTTAAGTTAAGTAGATGTTGGGGATGTTTAATAAGATAAATGTGAACTCACTAGTTGATTAGTGTTGGCTTGCCTAAAAATGGTGTTGGGCGTCATCGAGACCTATAATGGAATTTGTGTCATGACAGTAGATCTGAGACTAGCACATCCGACTCGATTTTCTTGGGCTACATAGTTTTCTTGGATATGATAAATCGTTAAATCAATATTTTTGCTCTAAGTCCCCTAGATAATTCAAGCCATGTAGCATATGCTTCATACTCATATTTGTTGTTAGTAATAAAATAGCTTTTATAAATTATCTAACTACTTTCCCTGATAGGCATTAAGCATTGTCCCTAACCCGTGACTTTTAATACTTGTGGACCTAATTTACTTGTAGACCTAATTGTGTAGAAGGTCCAGATCCCAAGAATTATCCCAGAAATAACATTTACTTTCTTTTCAGCTTCAGGTAATATGTTCAAGCTAAGATTAATCATGAAATATGCTAAACTTGTGATTTTATAATTGTACGTGGCTGATAAATAATATCATATTCTCTAAATTCGACTACTCATTTAGCTAGCCTTCCTGACTGTTCACGTTTATGCAAAATATTGCGTAATGAAAATATAGCGGCTACAAAAATTGAATGATATTGAAAATAAAGCCTTAGATTTAGGGCAGCTGCAATTAATGCCAACTTCTCAAAATGTAGATATGTAGTTTACTTGTCTAAGGGAATTTTATAATAGATAGGAGAATGTGTACCTTTATCTTCCTGAATTAAGATTGCATTTATCGAGACATCCGAGATAATTTGGTATACCAGCAATCATGCATCTTTCTCCTCGGAATTTAGATAGTAATGATGGGTTGATGTTAGCTAGCGAGTCCGAATGATTCTACTTTTCGGGCTAAACCGACCTTTCGATGTTTTGTAACTTTATCTTTTATTATTTGACTCCAGGCTTGACGGGATTATACTGTAGGGTCAATATTGAGCATATAAATCATTATCTCTTTAAATTCGGTGTCAAGTCTCGACCAACGTAAGCCTTCCTATTTGAGAAGTCAATGATAGTTTCTAGTTCTTCAGCATTTGACCTAGTGGCTTTTGATTCTTTCGGTTCAATGATTGTTTCCTGAAATATTTGTCTAATTGTCCATGGTTATTAATGAACCTTCTTTCTCGTAATCTTTAATTTTTCATCCCGCACCTATCTTTTCTTTCCAGTTGTTAGGTGCGGTATCTTTGTAAGCCATGTGGGTGTTTTTACCCATGCTTTTCCTAACCTTCATTTTCTTTCTGTGGAATTTTGTAATTCAGGAAGGTGATTCTTTACATGTTCGGGAAGGTCCGGATCTTTTTCAGCCCGTGAAGAAATTTTCGTATCTCTTTGCTCGTGTCACACCCCTTTTTACCCCCAAAAGATAGATATGTGTGCTATGGATTGTGGGTTAAAGAGTTTTTCCAATTAAAGTGACAAATTTGAGTAGGGATTATTTTATTTACAGAGTCGCTACTTGGAATTAATTTTTCGGTGTTCCAAGTCACCATTTATTTTAATTCCTAGTCAAAAAAAAAGTTTGACTCTATTTTTATCGGTCCGCGAAAACAAAGTTCAGGTAAAGAATTCTGTTGACGGGGGAGAAGGTATGAGGCATTCCCCGAGTCCCGTGGTTCTAGCACGATCGCTTTATTGACTTAAACTAAACTTGAATTAATTCTGAATAAACTGAGCTTTATTAGCTTTTCATGTTTTACCTACCCGTTTTTATCTCTTGATTATTAGAATTATTAACCAAAATGATTTGGATAATATTATGTTATCATAACCACGCTACGCAAGCGAATGCATGATCGAATAACAAAATTAATTAACTTATCATAATTGCGCCTCGCAAGCGAATCCGAAATCATGACAATCAGTTATTTGTAGGACTTTTGAGAAATTACTACATTTGAGAAAATTATTTTTTGAAAATTATTAAAAGTCAATTATCGCGCTACGCAAGCGAATCCGCGATTTTAGCAAAGGATTAACTAAACTAATAGGTATGAGATGAGATTATTTAACTAATTTATTGAATGTTAAGCATCACGCTACGCAAGCGATTCCTTGAAGTCAAAGCGCGCCTACTAATTGCCTAGCGTTTAAATTAATAAAAAGGAAATGAGTTAATTTAATTAATCACAAAAATCCTTTTTTTATTCTAGAATTATCATTGGGAAAATTATGCAAATAAATGTTAGAACAACTCTATCTATTTTAAAGAAATGAGTTAAATTCTTGTTAAAAGAGAAATGGGCCATCTTATGAATTCTAGAGCTTTTGGGCTGTTGGAATTTATTAAAAAAAAATAGGCCAGCTAAAATATTTATTAACTTGCATATGATGTTCAACTTATGTGGTCCAAACTCTAATAACCAAATGGCCAACTGAAGCTAGCAAATAATCTTTGTAACAACTTATATAAAATATCCTTTGAATTTTAACATGCTAAATCATGGTAATAGAGAGACCCTTATATGAATCAAGAAATTAGTCACCCCATGCTCAATCAAGAAGACAAGTACATTGGTAGTCTCACACTCTATTTTAGAACAAATGGCCATAACAAATTATATGTGAAAATAACCTCTTTTATTGAAAAAAAATGAAGAACCTATATTCACCATATTCATTCAAAACTACTGTAAATGAGACCACTTAGCTTTAAAATAAAATCATAACTATGACCAAACAGTGGCCAATGAAAAGAAGAAGAAGAAAAAAAGTTTAGCTTGGCAACAAACAGAGTGACAAACATGAAACTACATGGGTTCAAAATTTAATACATACTCCTTTCACACAACCACACAACTGAGGGCCAAGCAGAATAATATCCTAAACTTTGGCATAAGAATAAAAATGCTTGACCCACTTAATTAACTAACATACTGTCATAACATTATCCAACACACAAGAGCATGTAAAAATGAAATACAATAGACGAATGAATCTACTAATATTTCCAGGCATCATTGCTTTCATTCCAACTTGATTTTAGGAGTTTACATGGTCCAAAATTTATCTGGACAGAAGGAAGAAGAACAAATACAGCAAAGTCAGCTCTTTCCAAAATCAAAAGGTGGACAGCAGAACAGCAAAAACAGCAACAAATGGTAGATTTCAAACCCAAGAGGATTAACCAGAAATATCCTAGCGGTACAAAGCTTGAAACTAGTAGCTATTAGCCCCAAATTATAATGACTAGAATTCCTCTATTTCTTACAAGTTTTGCACTCTAACAGAATTTTCAGCTTGCTATTGGATATGTTTAGCTGCTGAATTTTACTCTCAAAGTTGTATTTTTTTTAGTGTATAAAGATGTTCAGCAATTGTGTGATCCATGCCCCTTAAGTCTGAAAAATGCCCTCTTTAAGTAGGAAAAATAAGTCCTTTTGGACAGATTTTGGTTCACCAAAAAACTATCCAAAAGGACTAACTTTTGTGTGCCAAAACAGTCCATTTTTCACCAAATTCTGACACAAAACAGAGCATTTGTTTCCAGCATGTTTAAAACAGTAAAATACCCAACAACCATGTACTTTAAACTCAAGTATTCAGCTTTTATCTACACATGACTGAAATTCATCTTATATACTCAAACTTAAACCAACTAAGAACTAAGCAAAATAGAAATAAGACTTATATGTAATCGAACTACATATTCAAACAAACTAAAGACAATCAATTTATGAGAATTAAACAATAGACAATTGGAATCAGGAAACACTACCTAAAATACAACTCAAATGAACATTGATAAGCTATTGAACAACGATTAATAGAAATCTAAACAATCAACTAAGTACATGATTCAAAAATATTAAGCGAACGACTAACATTGATGATCAATGAAACTAACACGAATCACTGACCGCATATCAACTATGACAGAACTACAAGCAAATGACAGGAAAACAGAAAATTCAAAAAATGGAGGAAAGCATTAAGGCTCGAGTTTACCCAATTTGAGTGTCCGAACAACGGTGGCTTAGCGACTATTAGGCAGCGAGACATAGCGGGACAGTGGTACAGCTCGAGCAAGCTTCTATTGTTGATTTTCATCGAAACGGCTAGTTTCAATGAGAATCGACAACAAAACCTCGCCTGAGGCCAGTGTGATGATAGAAATAAGAGGCAGTGGAAGTGAGGTGAGGGGTCAGCGGTGAGGGTTGAGGTACGACAGTGGGGTGGTGGCTGCGTGGTCGCCGTAATTCCACTCAGTGGAGTTTGTACTTGAAACTAACATAAAGAGATATAACCAAGAAAAATATACACGTATATGCAAGTCTTATGTGAAAGGGGGGTGCGGAACTTCATCAATTTGGGGATAAAGAGGCTAGAATTTTTTCGGATTTTCTTAGATTTAAGGAGATTGGTGAGGATTTCGGGAATTTAGGTTGGAAATATGGAAAGAGGAGGAGGAGACGAGGAGATGGTGAAATTTTGGGGTCGTTTGGAGGCTGGCCGCCGCCGGTGGCGAATTCCGGCGGACGGTGCCACCGTGGAGGGAGTGGAGGCGGCAGAGATGAAGGAGAGAGAAGGGAGAGAGAAGTTTAGAGTTTGGGTTGGGTGTAAATGAGGCCAAAAAATCTGATTTTGGGTCTTATATACTAAATGGGGAATTGAATCAAGTCCATTGGATCAAGAGAGAATAAAAGGCTAAGATTGAATCTTGGTTTCACTTAATAAAACGACGTAGTTTAATGATGAAACTACGCCATTTTGGACCAGGTCTTGGCAGGCTATTTGTTGGATCGGGTATGGCCGAATTAGGCTCAAATCATGGGCCAATTTTGGTTTAATGTTAATTAAATACACTAGCCCAAACTCTTAACCCCTAATTATTTTATTTAGTCCTAAATAAAACATACAAGTAAAAGAAAAATCTTTTTGGTGTATATAGTTTAAAGATACAAAACTATAATATACAAATAAAAGGTAAAAAATATTTTTGGTATTTTTAATAAAGGAATGCAAATAAAAATGCACAAACAATTAAAATCATCCAAATACTAGTATTAAAAGCATGCAAAAATTAGGTATTCACAACTCGGACCTCTTTTTTTTGGATTTCTGCGTATAGATTCGTATCACCCAAGAACCACCTCCTTTCGGTTCTGGATTTCTATTTTTGACTTTCGATTGAACCTTCGTGCCTTCCTCTATTTGAAGTCCGGTGTTGTAACAATTATGCATATCATTCTCATGGGATAGTAGGAAATTCCCGGAGGTGTTATATGCTCGTTTTATTTCTTGATCTGTTTCTGTAAAATTAGAACTAAATTTTGCAAACTAAAATTACCTGATGTATCTGAACCTCACGTTTCGGTACTGTTTGGCGTAGATTCATTTTAATTAGTTTCGGTACTAATAGTTGCGATACCAATATACCGATGTACATTCTCCATTTTTATGTGCTTGTTGCTTACTTATCATTATCATGGCTATTATTCTCCTTTCCTTTTTTATGGTAAATCCATCTCCAGCTTGGTTGTCTTCAACTGTGTTGATTGGCAAATTTCGGCCATGATGATGGTTTACACTGGAAATAAGCAAATATTAACAAAAATTATTAGTATTTTTGGATGAATAGCAAATTTGCTTGAGTTCTCGGTAACATAACTAAACTGTTTAACCCAAAAAATGATTTTCAAGGTAAAAGTAATAAATTTTATATGATGGGTCACAAACAACCGATTCGATCCAAAAGATATAAATTTTGGTTAATACAACGTGATATAGAAGTGAAAAATAAATTCTTGACAGATAATATAATAAATATAAAGCAGAGAAGAAATAATTCTTATTGAATAATCCTTGATAGGATGTTTAGCCGAATAGAGCTTGAAGGGCCGAACTATGGCTAACTTGGGAGCAAGATGCTATGACTTATGATGTATAGAATTGTAGAGAAGAAAATTAGATTCCCCTGATGGTGATAATATGTCTATTTATAGGGCTAAATATAAGTAACTATTTTCTTTAAATTATGGGCCCATTATAAGCATTTACTCAATCCATCCGTTACTTTTGAAAGACTTGTAACAACTGTGTAAATGCTGAAACTTCGTAACTGATGTGTTAATTCTATAACTGATGAATTAATTCCGTAACTGATGAGTCAATTCCGTGCTTGTTGAGTCAATTTGGTACATGTTGTGTCAATCTTGTAATTGATTGCCTTGTTCTGACTGTTACAATTATTTATTGCATTTATTGTATGTTACATAATTGATTTTGTAACTGATGGCGCAATGATGGTAAATCCCATATCATCTGGGATTAATTGATTCTTCCTCATTTGTAATTATGAGATATTCTCCCGCACCTGATCCGAGCTATTTTATGATGATTAGTTCCAAGGCTAACAAGCACGACACGAGTATGTTCGGTCCAAGGGGTGTTTCACATATCATCTTTACATGTCATTATTTAGTTTTCTCCGAACTTTACTGACACGTGTCGCCATTTAATAGACCCACGTGATGAGTCTATTTTTCACTAATACAAACATTATTCACAAACCTAATTGCAGGAGGTCATTGGGAGTAAGAGAACGAGATAGAAGAAACACCCAAATATCAAACTTATATTAAAAACGCAAAAGATATGTATACATACAAACTTCATATAATTATTGAGAAGCTTGAGCAAAAAAAAATTCCTTTTCTACTCAAGAAAATGAATACAATATAATGCATTATTAACTCTCTTTTCCTCTTTGTCAACCTTTAATTTGACATGTTCCTACATTTTGCTCGCATCAAGTTGTGAAGAGTAGGAGCTAACTCCTTTTGAATGGCAATATCCAAATTTAGCATTTTGGTAGATCCTTTGGAGGTGGCAAAAGTGACTCATTAGGACCTTTGCCATTATCTACAAGGAATGCCATCTTCAATCCCCATGTTGTATGCACCTCTAAATGACAATGCATAAACCAAACTCCTGCAATTTCATAAAAAAAATTAACAAACACTACACAGGCGTCATGAATTTAAGTTATAAACATTGATAGGGCAGCCTGGTGCACTAAGCTTTTGCTATGTGCGGGGTCCGGGGAAGGGTCGGACCACAAAGGTCTATTGTATGCAGCTTTATCCTGTATTTCTGCAAGAGATTGTACCCGTGATCTCCTGGCAGTAACTTTATTAATTACGCCAAGGCTCCGCTTCTAATTTATATACATTGATATGACCAAAAAAATAACACTATCAATACAATTTAACTGAATTTTTTCTATAGTTTACCTGGATTGTCAGCGCGGAATCTTATAGCTACCCATCCTCCTGCTGGTACTCCAATTGTATTCCTCTCAACAGGATCAACAAGATTAAAATTCTTTGGATCTATTTTTGAATTAAAATTTCCTAGCCCTTTACCTACTGCAAAGAAATTAAACCCATGCAAATGGATAGGATGGTTTTCAGGTGCTATAATTCCAGTATCCTGCAAAACTAATTGAACTGTTGCATTATAAGGCAACCTGTAAACCTTCGTCCCACTCGTCGTAGCCAAGTTTACTGGTGGTTTTCCAGTATAATTGAATTTAAATGGCGGATTTTGAGGAAAGTCTGTTGTATAAACTCCATTGATACCAAAGAAATGTGCTTGTAAAAGTGCTGTAGTTGGCATGACAAATGTGACATTGTTTATACTAGCAACCACTCTGCTTCCATTACCTTGTTTGCAACTTGGACATGGATTTATTCCTAACCCTACTGTGAAAAACAATGAATGATCCACATGTTTTGGAACTTTAGCAGGGTATTTTTTCGAGTTGAGGCTTCGAAGAGAGTCTACAAAATTGTTAGCCACAGGGGTTGCGTTTTTGGGCGGAGTGTTTGTTAGGGTAGTGACTGAACTAGCCAACGTGCCCGAATAATGTAACGTGGCTGTTGCAGTCGCGTTATCGACTGCAATAGGTGCGTCCATGAATGGTGAAGCAACAACCATGTATTTTCCAGAACCTTGATTAGCTGTGACAATTACATTTGTGGTTTGGCCAGGGGCAATCACAATTGTATCTGTTTTGAAAGGTTTTACGTATGTAGCATCTACTTCAACTACAGTCATTTTGTGGCCAGCAATCTTGAAAAAGAGTTCTTCATTGAGTGCAGCATTGATAACTCGTAACATGTAGGATTTTCCAGGATCAACACTCAATTTGTATCCACCTGCATATCATATATACTCCAAAATTCAAATTTTCATTTTTCCCATGAATTATTTTGAAGGATTTAACTCATATACAATAGAGGTATTTTACACTATCAGTGCATTTTAACTTGCAGGTTTTACACTATTTTCCAAGTGTGTTTAACTTTTACGTACAAATATTTATACTATTAGGTCACCTTAAAATTCAATATAGTGCTTAACAAGTACTGAAATTAGTAATCTAGAGAATAAGACAGGTAATCTGCTGCAACATGTTAAAATACACTAATAACAAAATGAATATACCAGTGCATATTTTCAAAACAAATTCAGGTTTCCATATGTTATAGGTAATTAGCTAAAAGTATATTACCTTGGGATGGACAGTTTGAAAGGGGTCCAGGATGACCATTGATTGTGTGAGCATCAGAAACATTAGGGGCTAAACCTGACTTAATGGCTTGATTAATCACAGCTTCAGTATCAGATTTCCACCATTCAGCTGCATTAATTCATCAAACTTTTAATCTTAAATCCTTTGAAATTAAGTAATTTTTTTTTTTCTAAGGAAAAAAAGTGGAGTAAATTTATGTTTACCTAGAACAACTACAGCTTCATGGTCAGGTTTTGGAAATGGATATGGCACACCAAGCTTAGGCAAAATGACAATGGCGCCATGAACAGTTGACCTTAGCCACAGAATATGAGCATGCCAAAACAGTGTACCCCTTTGACCTGTAATGGTGAAGTTGTACAAATAACTTTGACCTGGTTGAATTGGACATTGTGTGATATATGCTGGTCCATCTGCCCAACCTGTTCTAAGTTGTCTCACACCATGCCTATTACAAACCAAATGAAAAGATTATATAAAGCAAAGAGAACCAATAGGTAATTATATACTAAGTGATGGAAATCTTGATTTTCTAAGGAAGTTTATGTTCGTTGCATTAGCCATGTGTACAAAGCATTCTGCATTCACGCAGGGTCAGGAAAAGGGCCGCACTCAAAGAGTGTGATGTAGACAACTTTGGTGGCTGCTTTCACGGCTCGAATTGGTGACCTATAGGTGTCACGGAGACAACTTTACCGTTGCTCTAGGGGTGACCTTATATTCTCTGCTTTAGCTATGTAAAAAAGTTTTACACAATTATATCACTTAAGTAATCGAATAAAAAAGTTATAATTAACCTGCTATGATAGGTTAAATTACATTGATCGTGTAAAAATAAAGTACAGTTGAATTTGAGTTGACTTACCAATGGATAGAGACATTATATTTGACATGGTTAACTACTCTGATAAGCACAGTGTCATCTTCCCTGGCATAGACTGTGGGTCCTGGGAATTTGCCATTAACAGTGACAATTGGCTTGGTTGAACACAGGCGAGTCGTATTCTTCACCATCACCTGTGAAAGCAACCATCTTACGTTAGTTTTTAATTTTAAAAGGGAAATGAGAGTAGTGGGGATTCTACGGTCGGAAATCGAACCCTCACCAATCACCAATCGATGAAAGTCTAGGTAACCAACCAAACAAACAACTAAAATTCCCACAATCTTACGTTAGTTACTAGGGGTCAATAGTGTACTTATGAATTTATGATGTATGGTTTGACAATTAAGTAATGGTTTTTGGAAGTGTTTGGCGTCAACTAATTTGTTTTCTTGACCAACCACCTTTTACTAACTGGAATTTACTCTAACTAATTTAAGTCAGTTTGTACTTCAAGAATTCTACTAGTAGTTATTTGCCAACAATTCCAAAGCAACATTAACAGTGGATGCCTGGATAGAACTGCTCAAAACTTCTGAAGAATGTTGTCATTCTTTTTGCAGAATAATAAGAGAGAGGCAACACTGTTTTGGCCACACACTAGAGCTTGAAAATATTTCGAGTTTAACTTGTGTAAACTGGTAACTTAAGTTTTACACTGTCATAGTAACTAAATTAAAAGATACGATTATGAGTAAGTACTACACATAACAAGTGGAACTAGTTACTTAGAAAAATGTAAGCAACCTACAATTACAACGATTAAATTACATGAATAATGTAGAAACTAGTTAAATTATTAGAATATATAAGATAAAACCTTCTTTTTCTACTATTAAAAAGAATTTTTAACTAATGAAATATTATATTATTAAAGACTTACATTGAAGTTGTAACGTCGAATCCGGCATTCTACTAATAAGGCCGGAAAGAGGCATGCAAACAAGATGAAAATACGAAACCAAGATTCCATTTTTTTGGGTCTCTTTTCACTAAGTGATATATAGAGAAATGGTTTTGTGTTCAGTTCTGATATATTTTAGAATTGTTGCATTCACAACGTAATGTGTATATATATATATAGGTGAAAATGCCCTTTAATTTAATTAGCTGCTCTGTCGTTTTTCTTTAGTTAGGTGATGAGATGGATATTGGGGTCCCTCTAATCTACTTCTCGAACAACAACAAACTTTTTTTTTTTAGGTAAATCTCCCCCAATTATTTCTTGTATATTACATAAAGTTTAAAACTATGTCGCACACTATAATTTTGCATGTTAAAACTATTTTTGTGTTTGTGTAATTCTTATTTTCATTTTGCCAATTTGATTATTATCGAATATCATCAATCAAAAGCCATCCACATGTAATTCTTGTTTTTCTTCAAGTCCGCATGCTCAAAATGAACCGAAAAACTGCACCAAATCAAAAAATGAAACCAAATCAATTAAAAAATTCGATTAGGTTTGGTTTGGTATTGAGTAAAAAAATTCGAAACAAATCGACATATAACTATTTAATTTTTATATATATTTTTAAGACTTTATATTGAATTTTGTTTGAAAAATGTAGAAATATTTAGGATACTCTCATGTGTTAACCTTGAAAGCGTACATTGACGAAAAATATTGATAGACAGCTAAGAAAATAACTATCATATGTTACTAATAAAATTCTCTCATTGGAATATTTTAATAGATCATATGTTGTCAATTTTTTCAATATTTACTAAATATATATTTACTTATCAAAACTTTATTTATAACTTTAACAAAGTACCAACGAGGGTCGTGGTGGAGTGGTAAGTACTCCTTCATCCTTAACCAGAGGTCTCGAGTTCAAGTCCCTAGGTATGGAGTCGCCTTTATTAGGGAGCGTTTTACCCCAATGTGGGACTTTCCGGCGCTAATCCTAATTTAGTCGGGCCCCAGTGTGGGTACCGGACACCGGGTGGGAAACTAAAAGATTTTAACAAAGTAAGATTCAAATAATATTTATGTAACAAAAAAACTCGAAAAACTGAAAAATCCGACAAAACCGAACCAATCCAAACTGATATAATTAATTTGGTTTGATTTTGATAAAAATCGAACCAACCCAGTCTACGTACACCCCTGTGTTAGACCAGATTATTATCTTTTGATGTAAGACTTATCCGTATTCAAAACGAAAAGATTAGATTTGTGTACAGTTCATAATTCAAACCAAAAAAAGATAGAAATTAATTTCATTGGGACCGGACTAAAGGTTTCTTACCAAGAAAATCATGTTTTTTAATATATTATGAAATCAATGGTGGCAAACATATATTACATGAGTATATCCAGAAGAAATGGCCGAGGGATTTATAACAGTATATTCAGATGAAGGGGAAAAAGAAAAGAAGAATAAGTTTTTAACTTTATCAAACGACCAACAAAGCAAAAATAAAACAAGATTATTATTGTACTAAAACAGGAAAATAAGTCGTATTCTAGGATAAATTTCACAAATGATCATACAACTATGACTTTTTTTTCAATGAAGTCATATAACTTTGTTTTCTCGCACATAAATTATAAAACTTTTACTAACTCACACAAAATCATAGTAACCGAAAAATACAACTTTTCAGTATTAGTTCTAATTCTACGATTTTTTATTTTTTATTCTGTCTAATTTCCAATTAAAATAAAAATGACCCAACCTGATCCGACTCAGCCGGCCTAATCCTACAAAGCACGACACTTCTATCTTTTATTTTTCTTTTCAAGATATGCATTCAAATTTATAGTATTTTTGTTTCAAGTACTCTCTAATTATACCTTTAATTTCTTTTCTGTTTTTGTCAGAATCTCACGCATTTCAAACTAAGATTTTTGTGAGGGAAAATTATATTTTTAGTATTAATATATGTATATGGGTATTGGGTTGAGTTGGGTTGGGTCATTCCTATTTTAAAGAGAGAAAAAATAAAAATGACCGATCGACCGAAACTAATTGCATTCGCTAAACAAAAAATATATCGAATATATATATTTTATATATATATATATTTTGAAGCAGCTAAAAATATATAATTCTCCTATTTTAATTGATTATTATTTATTAGACAGAAAATAAAAAACAAAAAGTGTGAAATAAGAAAATACTACCGAAAAATTATATTTTTTGGTCATTATGATTTTTATGTGAGTTAGTGAAAATTTTATAATTGTTATATGAGCAAAGAAAGTTATATGTCTTTGATAAAAAAAATATAATTATATGATTATTTATGAAATTTACTCTATTTTAGATATACATCTCATGCATTTCCGAGGCATTTTGTGCATGAAATTCTTATTTTTTTTTTAAAAAAAAAAGAAAGTTTGTGTTTCTATAAAGATTTTTCTTCTGATTTTATGAAGGGTAGTCATAAAATATGCAGAGGATAACATTGGAGGAATTGGGCAAGTAAACACTCTCTTTTAATATGATAGTATCTATCTATCTATCTATCTATCTATNTATATATATATATATATATATATACTATATTAAAAGCACGAAGGCCTTTAGCGAAATATCGTTCGCCTTTTTTATCCCTTAAAATTATATTTTCCATTGGATGAAATTGTAACTTAAATTAAATTCTTAATTTTTAAGACTTTATAAAATCAACTAAAATTTTTGTAAATCTTTCCTTATTAAACTAGATAAGAAATACTAATCGAAAATATCCCAACTACAAGTGAATAACAAAACAATAAAACTAATTTCTGGAATAGTTATACGCTTCTATAGCACGGTAATACAAGCATAAAATTTTGCCTTCATATATTGAATCTTTATACGCTTTATCCTATAGCAGAGTGAATTATTCTAAAAGATTAAATGATTTAATATTAAATTTCTATTATTATTTGAAAAGGTATCATGATAAATGTATTTACTTTTTTGTTGTTTATTCATTTTCAGTATTAGAGTACAAAATAACAATAAATTTGACAAGATATTCCGATAAAACTTTGAGAATTTCCATGTGGTAGGATTTATCCTTCATTGAGCTAGCTAAATAGAATCTGCAAACATAACTTTAGAAGGTTACACTTCTTTTTATATTGCAAACACATTGTTTAATACTATTTACGTGATTTTGTAAAAACTATTAATGCATTGACATGTGAAACATGCGCAGTTAAACAAAAACGTCATTTACTTATTTTTATAATATTTAGGAGCTTGAAACTAAATAAAATTTGAATATTAAGTTTTTCCTTATTTGGGTTATATAATAAATCCTAATATTTGGAAAGTTAAATTTAAGTAAAATTTAATTTATAAAAGTATATCTCTTATTTAGATTTGGGTAAAATAACTATTAGCCTGTCATTATGAGTATTTTTCCTAAAAGTTTTTTGTTTGATTTTTCACCCGGTATTCGATATCCGTATTGAAGCTCGACTATTTTCGAATTAGCGCTGCGTAGGCCTCATTTGATGAAAAGCGTTCCCTACCGAGGATTAACATTCGTATACATAACATTACATATACTTATTTTTTTCTTAATAAATATAACCATATGTTTGAAGCCACAAGCTAACATAAATAAAACTAAAAGTCTAAACAACTCAGCAATTTTGGTGAAAAATATAATTGATGTTAAAATAAATGCGATATCTGTTTTAAGGATTAAAATATTTACTATATTTGGATTTTGAATATTCTGAAAGCATAAAATAAACCTTCAATTCCTAGAAAAAACCTAACAAATAATAAAAGTATTTAAGGTACCTAACAACCTAAAAAATTATGGAGTACCATATATAAAGTTAGCACAGAGTTAAACTTTGTCGATACTCTTTAATAAAAAAAAAAATTTGGTAGTCTCTTTAAAAAAACTAAATTATTCCTTCAACAAATAAATTATATTAAAACTTAAAATTCATCTAATGTTTAAAAATTTAAATTCAAATAATTAAGTTTTACCATAATTTTAATGAAATGTGATTAGAGGATCCACATTTGCTCTAATATTTTTTGATGTACGAGTATAATATATCTATCTATCAATATCTCTATACGTGTCTAATATATATTATAAAAACACGAAACTCTAATACGAAATATTGCTAAATCCTCTTACCCTTCATAAATGCTTTCATGCCGGATAAATCATAATTATAATTAATAATCAATTTATGGCATAAACTAAAATTTAAGATTTTGAGGACTTCTAGAGGACAGAGCTTCTTCTTGTTAAGGATTGTCCGAATTTTCTAACCATGTTTGATTTTCTTATTTCTTGAAGGAAATGATAACATATTTATCATAATTGAGTTTTCCTTTTGTAAAAGGAAATTATAATTCCTCCATGTTTGGCTAGTCATTTTTCTTGTAAGAAAAGGTTTGGACCTCTATAAATTAAAGATCCTTCATTCTCATTCAGTAGCATCCACAATGTAGCCATATGAGGTTTGAGAGTCGTGCTTTGGGGGAGAACTTTACGGGACAAGTGTTAGTGTATCACTTGTGTTTGCCTCTTCGTGAGGTTGTTCTCTCGTTTTTTTGTACTCTCTTTTATTATAGTGGATTGCTCATCTCCGGTGTGGACGTAGGTCAATTGACTGAACCACGTTAAATGTTTGTGTCTCGTTTGGTAGATTTCTCTTTTATTGTTGGATTTATCGTCGTTCAAAGTTTGCGTTACTAATTCCCGCATGACACCTAATTTTTCGGTCCTAACACTTCTTTCATTGAGTTAGTTAAATAAAATTAACAATCATATCAACTTCATTGTTTTATAATATTTACGTTAAATTTTATTATATGACTCAAATACGAACTTCAAAATTATACGTATTATGTATAATTTTTAGAAATTTATTCCTCGAGTCAAGGTTCACGCGCAACGCGTGTATCCTGAAACTAGTATATATATAGTGTGTCGGGAATGAAGTCATCTCTGATAAAGAACGTTTTATTCTGAAGTGGGACTTTCAAATGTGAATCAGGATTAATCGAATCTTAAAGTGAGAAAACAAATTAATATATATAGCAGCAAAAACTTATCTTTATTTACAACAGTCCTCTTTCAAGAATTAATTACTTATGCAAGCTTTGTATATTAGTCAAAACATCAATAATAGAACTTAAACGTCAGCATATCCTCGTTTCAACAAAATTAAAAACGACAAGAAGTATTATTAATCAGCCATCATTCCTCACGTTTCCTCTTGCCCTCACCTCCAACCAGAGGCGGAGAGGAGTTACCGGATCAGTAAACTTCGACCAAAATTATGTATATATATATATATATTTTTTGCAAATGATTAATTTAAATCAGTTAATACCCTAAACACTAAAAGTATTTAAGGGGCGCTGATTGAATAGAATAATGTGACCCCGTCACGTAAAAATTATGGGTCCGCCTCTGCCTCCAACAACATAGAAGGAAAAGAAAATGAAATAAAAATGAATAATGTGAAAATTAGTTAGTTATTAGTTGTCCTTTATAGAGTTGTCCCATGTCAAATAAAACCTACTAATTTTTTAGAGCTCAGACCAACTATACTAAACTGTAATTTCCATACTTCAAAATTAACAACTTTTTATTTTTGTTGGTTCAAAAGAGTAGTATATTATACATTACTACTATAGTTAAGTAGTAATGTTACATGCCATAGTGGATTTACAGTATATAGTTCCACTTTGGTTTGCTCGATGTAATAAGTGGATCTTCAAACTTTAACAACTTGTAAAAATAAAACAAATAACCAAATCCTCTTGTCCCCAACTTGTAAAAGAAGAGTTGTTTCACCAAATTTTGAAAGAAAATTGTTAATGAAATTATGAAAACGAAGAAGATAGGATATGTTTTTATATTTCGCGTGTGAGGGAGGAGAGTAATCATAATATTGCACAATGATAAGGAAAGAATTAGTGATAAGGAAAGAATTAGAGTTTAATTAGGAATGTGTAATATTTTCCTTATTAGAGTTTAGGTCTTGGTCTCCTATTAGGTTTAGGTTTTCTCTTATTTCTCTAACTTCTTTGTCTATAAATACTTGTGGAATTAATGAGAAGAGCAAGAGTTTTTCCTCCAATATTGTTCTTTGTCTTCCGCATCAAATCTTTCATGGTATCAGAGCCATAGTCTTTTGAAGAACTCTTCATTGTCTAATATTATTATTTGTCTTTGTTCTCTTTCGAACAGTGTGTTTTTGTCTTGAATTATGGCCGACAAAACACAGGCCGTTGTGAAGGAAGGTGTAGTTCAAAGG